>JAGDQP010027437.1:0-25001 GCA_022664845.1 Lepisma saccharinum
GCGTCTTCTACAGAGAAGTTTTATGCTTTCTGTCAATATGGACAGTTTGTGAGTATATAAATGCACTTGAACATAAAGTGACACTGTTGAAGGTCCTCAATCGCCTTGACAAAAGAAACAGTATCTCTACCAAAGTATTGGAATGTGGCAGTATAGTTCTGGAAACGATGTAGTGTCTCATTAGCTTCAATGGTAAAGACAGAAAATAAAAGCGGTGTCTTGCACAGTATACGTATTGCAGGATGCCCATAGTTGGTAGTTTCTTATGTTATTCTGCGTCACGTCTTCTTCTTTTGGAGATTTAGTTTCCTTTGGAATAGCTTCTTCTTGCTTTTTCGTCGTCGACTGGTGTTGATGGATATGGTCATGACTGGTATCGGTTAATACCTGGCTTGTCGGATGTTAAACTCTGGCCATTATTAGTCGCAACGCTGTTTTTATACTGGGAGACTCAGGAATTGGGTCTGTGACATGGAAGCCAGTGAAAACATAGGTTGTTGTTCTGTCGGAGAAGAGTTAGATATTGGAGTTTGGATCATGTTTTCTTCTTGTTTAGAAAGTATTGGTAAAGGTGGCGTGGAAATTGTGACTAAGGTTTGGCTTGAAGCTTGGTCATTCATCTGTACAGCTGGATAAATAGAGGTTTCGTATATATAGTATGAAGATTCTTGGGGTGTTGAAAAAGAAGTTTCTTGAGAATTTTCGTTAACCATAGTAGATAAAGGTGAAGAAATAGATTTAGAGCTTAAAGAAAATGATGATTGAGACTTAGCAATCTGAGTATTTACTTTAGATGTCTTGTCTCTATTTAATCTATATAACTTAACAAATATTATTACTAGAATAGCTATAATAATACAATAATACATGCTAAGCCTATGCTAGCAGCTATCAGGAGGGTCTTGGTCACCATTTCTCTGAAACGAGAGAAAGGGCAAAATAACCTTTAGTGATCATTATTCTGATTATAATTGCGTTTCTGGAAAGTTTTAATTTTACGGGCCATTATAAAAAACATGCAGCTTAATAGTATTAAGAGTATCCAAAAATAGTACTACAGTTATAGTAATGATAAACAAATTAGTATTATCAAAATTAAATTCTAAAGGTTTAATACGTTCATTCTGGAGTTTAATAGAATCTAGTTGATTGATGAGTCGATCCAGCTGTTGTATCGTAGAATTTTCTATTAGAAGTGGTAATGCTTCGGTATTATTTAGATTCAAATGCCGTGTAGCGGTTCTAACTTGTAATTTCGAGGGTAGAATCATATTTATAAAAATGATATGTTCAAACTCGTTGTAATGAAAAAAGATAGAAGCAATTTTTTGTATTTTCGTATGGTTTGCTATGGGATATGCCGCTTTCGGATTTGTATGTTCTTTGAAATGGGATCAAGGAGGATAATAGAAGGCCTGTTTCTGGATATTTGTATATATATTTTCCGTTTGCCTCGAATGTCTGAAGGTGACATGAAGTAAAAGTTTTGTTATAGACTATTTCTGTTAAACATGAAGCTTTTTGCGTATTACGGAAACTGTGTGGATGACAAATGTGTAAAAAGCTTTCGAAAGTGCAAAATTTTTCTTCGACTTTTAATATTTCGCTTCCAGATGTGAAGGCAAATTTAGGTAGTGTTAACATGGCTTGTGTTTTATCATAGAGAAAGCCTAGGTTTGTAACTTCAAGCAATGTCACGCTAGATGTTACTTTGATGGTGGGAATTTGAAGTAAAATGTCCACGTTTTTAGTTTGAAAATTGAAAGATACGAGAAAACTTTTGGATACTGTGTATAATAGTCCGAGGTCGAACTTGTAAATAGTATCTCTAAGCAATTCGTGGTCTGTAACTAATTTAAGGGCTTGCGTTTCCGATAGAATTTTGTGGACTAAGTTTATTGGTAGCCACGCTAGACATGAATTGTATAATTTCGCTTTGTGTGAGATAATGGGCATATAGGGCACTCAGTTTTCTTGTTTCCTGGGCCCACTCACAAAAAGATTTCAGTAGTCGTGTCTGGAGCCCAAGGAATGTGTTTTTCACTTGTAAAACAACGTTCTTGACGATTTTTATTTCTTGGCTAAGATTATCTCTCATGGTATTTAGCTCAGATGTTAGCAAATTCTCATGTTGACGAAGTTGTTCTACTGATGACGTCAGTCTATGCTGTTGGACCATATTTGCTATTCCCAGTCCAAAAGAGCCTAGTCCTAGAAGGAAACTGAATATGTTGCGCTTAGAACATGTTGTTTGCACATGAAATGGTTTGTGTTGCAGAAATTTTAAAATGGCACGGAATTGTGTCTTCAATATTTCGAAAAAATTGCTTTTCGGTTTTCTTAATTTCTGTTCTGATCGTATTCCATTCAACACAGTTCTCTTTAGAAGGATATGTGGTTTCAAGGTTCAGATTGGATCTTACTGAGATGAAAACGTCTGTATGTGAGTTAACTGCTACTCCCTTATTCGTCAATATAGTTCAAAACTGGGGTAAAATGATTTCGTGGTAGTTGTCAGTTGGCAATGCTGTCGTACTTATGGCGAAAACTATGGCTGTGATAGTAATGCTGATTGCAATCATGTTTTCTTTCTAGAAAAAAGTGTGTCTTAAAATCTGATCTTAAAAGGTAACTGGTATTTAATAAATATAATGTCTTCTTTTTTGTTTTGTTTTAAATAAATAAAATAACTTATGATTATTTATACGTATAGTATGCAATATGTTCTTAACTTGTTCATACACTTCACTATATTAAGCTGTTGACATTGAACTTGTGAACTGAAGCAGCATTTTGTTCACAAGTGAAAAGCGCTATGGCTTCCTTTTCTCTGATCATCATCAAATATTCTCATACGTAAATATTGCATCTTATAAAGCAAAAAATGTGCTTCGTGTAATTTACTAGTGGTTGATTATAAAATAATTAATTGCGTGTAGAAATTGCGCAAACTTCCGTGCCTCAAGGTCTAGACGGATGGGAACAGAATCTTTTATTTTTCACTAGCGTAGGTACCTTATGTTTCTTTGTTTAACTTATAAAATTAGCTCATGCGGCAAATTATGAAGAAGCAAGCGTTGATTGCATTCTTATATAAAAAGTGTTTTCACGTCGTGAAAATGTGACAGTGAAAAAGAAAAAAAAGGTTTGCTGTCATGGCTTTCATTGCCTATTATGGTACTTAAAAGAAACTGGTCAATATTTGACCTATCATCATATAATATGGCTAAAGCCTGTATTATGCTATTACGTATGCAACCTATGTTGCCTATTCTTAACCTATCATTAACTTAATAATTAAAGTTTTCAGCGTTGACTTTTTTACCAATAACTACCTAAGTTCGGAATGAATCCTTCAGATATGGACGTTGAATTGTAGAAACGTAAGGTGGAAATGTAAAGGTGTTTCTTTAAAAATAAATGCTTTAATGTTGATTCTTTATCTAAAGGGTGGGCGTGCCTTAATAATTAAAAAGAATATCTAATTGCTCGATCGAAAGTCTTTGATTTCGGGACGTGTAAAAGAGAGAGGCCATTTCCTGCCACCCCTGTCGGAGATTGAATTCCCTTGATTTTGGCCGGGAATCGCTCGGTCATACAATCAAAAGAAATCTCCCGAGCAATTAATGCATTTAAAAGCAAAATAAAAGATAGTTTGTATTGTTTTTTTTAATGTTTTTGCAAGGGTGGTGTCGTTGCCTTATTTGTTCTATATTAGTTGTATTCCGTATTCTTCTAAAAGATTTACGTCCTCGTACAAGGGTCTTATGCGTTGGACAGCTACTACGTCAGTTTTTCAAGTACCTCGTGAATTTTAAATCTTAGCTTATAAGCGTTTCCATGCACTTTGGCTATCACTGTTGCAGGACCTGTGAAAGGTGAAGTAAAAGCTTTCACATTGCCTTTCTTAAATAATGGGTTGAAAATTAGAACTTGGTCGTTCTTTTTATATTCGTGTTGAGATCTTTTCCTGTCATAGTATCTCTTCCGTCTATGAAAGTCTCGTTCTAGGTTTCTGGCAACTACTTGTCTAGCATCTTTCATGTTTGCTAAGTGGGTTTCGTTTTCCGGGATGTCGCATTGTCGGTTAAAATTTGAAACCGTTATTTATCTGGACTGAAAGCCGTATGTAATGTGATAGACACTAAATCCAATTGAAGGGCGATGAGCTAAGTTGATGCAATGAATGATTTCATTTAAGTTAGTGTGCCATAACCGTTGGTCGCCTCCATTTTGAGATATTCTTGCTTTTATCATAGACTTAATGAGACTATGGGTAGATTCAATCAGTCCGATGTCGTTGTGCACGTAGGCTAAAGAATAGTGCGGTGCTATTCCTAACATGTTGCAAAGTTCAATGTAGTGGTTGCTTTTAAATGCCATATGTCTATCAGATTTCAGCGTAATCGGGACCCCGAATTTTAACACGATTTCATTGTAAATAAATTCACAGATAGTTTTGGCTGTTAAATCAGGAACTGCTTTTGAGATAACTAGTCTCGAACCCTCGTCTATCGCTGTTAGGATATGCTTATGCCCTTGGTATGAAATCGGATATGGTCCGGACGAATCCAACTGATAGGTTGTAAAGGGTGGTGGGATCGAACCATGCTGTAGCTCACCGGGCGGCAGTTTCTTTACATGCTTATTCCGTTGACAAATTTGGTAGAAGCGGATCTTCGTAGAGAGAAACTCCTTCATTTTCTTAAAATAATATTTCTTTGTAGCGAAAAGTACGTTTTCTTAAAACCTAAGTGATTAGCAGTCGTGGAGGTGTGTATGGAGTCAAACCATGCATCCTGAATCTCTTGTGGAATACATAATTGTTTGATGTTTTTCTTTCCATTATTTTTATGAGGTAGTCTGTATAGTACACCTTGTAAAAGTGTGTAATATTTACATTCCCTTAGTAGTTTCTGGTCTGTAACTGACTGCGGTTTTTCCAGGGCTTCTATGATCTTTCCAAAGGTGGGTTCACTGCGTTGACATCTCTCCATTTGTACATCTTGAAATAAGGCTCCTATGAAGTGGGTGTCGTCTTGTGAATGTGTTGTTGCTTGTAAATCCTCAGTGTTGGTAGGGTCTTTAGTTCGCTCTTCTGTATCTAAGAGTCTTGTGATTTTCCTCAAGACTTCTTTCCTTATGTCCGGTTTTTGGTTACTTGGTTGTTCTTCAGTTCCAATGTTGCATATTCTTTCTGTTGCATCATATGGGCTGTTTTCTTCTTTGTCTTCTGTCTTTGGGTTATCCATGTTACGTGTGAAAATTTCGGAGAGGTTGTCTTCAGATACACAATGATGGAGCTCGAAATCATATTGATTAAAAAAATTCAAAAGCTCTGGTAAGCCTTCCGTGTGGATCCTTTGCGTTTCATCCCATCGCAAATGAAATCGAGTCGGTATACAGGTCAAATAACCAAATTGAAGTAAAATAAAGCGAAAAAATTTGAGAACATACATGGCAGCTATTATCTCACGTTCAAACGTATCTTCTCTTCTTTCGGCATCGCTGAATTTTCTCGAACAGTAGGCCAGCGCCTTCCACTCGCCTGTTTTAGGGTCTTGTTGTAGAATGGCCCCTCCAAGATCTTCTTGTGCTGCATCACTGTAAACGCGGATTTGAGCTGATGGGTCGTAGTGAATTAGAGAGATGCTGTCTGTTAAAATTCTTTTTATGTTTGTAAAACAGCGTTCATGTTGCTCTAGCCACTTATATTTCGTTCTTTTTTTGATGAGAGGCAACAAAGGTGCTAGTAATTTCGCCAGTCGTGGCCTATGCTGGAAACAAAAGTTGCACAGGCCGATAAATTTACGTAGCGATTTTATGTCTCTTGGGGACTTAAAATTGTTAATGGCGTCCCTAATTTTCTTTGCTACACGTATTTCTTGCGGACTGATCTCGAAGCCAAAAACGTCCAGAGTTGAGTAAAAAACTTTGGCTTTGGAAATTGCTAAATGAATTCCTGTTTCGCGGACTTTTTGAAAAAGTTTTCTCAGTGTTGCCAGTACTGTAGAAAACTCTGGTCCATGGAGTAGGAGATCATCTGAATAAAAACTAACTATTTGTTGGTCCAAATCATTGGTGAGTCTATTCATCACGTATCCTAAAGCACTAGATGATGTGAGTAACTCCTGTGGTGAACGTGTCAAGTAATACGAGCCCAGGGGCGGAATTACAACGTCGAGATATTTTTGGGATTCCTTGTCAACCCTGATCCAGCAGAACGCCGAATTTACTTCGATATTGATCACGTAAGTGGGTTGTATTTCAGGTTGTTTATAAATATATTGATTTAAATATCTCATATAGATTGTAATTCGATATTCAGTTTTGTTTGGCTTCTTCACCAAGACTGCCCTTGACATATAGTCTGTGGTCCCTTCCTTTAATACACCTGCAGAAATTAAATCGTCTACGAGTTTTTTCACTTGCGGTAATATGTGAAGGGGGACCTCCCTTGTCTTGTGAGACAACGGACGGATTGACGGATCAATGTTGAGCTTCTGAACATAATTGCGAACTGTACCTATGTCAGATTGGTCGTAGGCCCACACATCGCGATATTCGTCGAGTAGTTGTTCAACTTGTGCTCTTTGTTTTGGGCTCAGTTCGGGGTTCATATCAAATTTTGATATATCGAATAATTTTGTCGTGTGCTTAAGATATTGGCGGAGTTCGTCTTCGTTGTGCATTCGGAGTACTTCCTGTATGTTAAAATGTTGGTTCTGTTTCGTTTCTTGTATAGTTTTAATTTCAAAGTTGGTGTATATTTTGCCTAAAATGCATTTTTTGTGTAAACGTACTGGTGTGTCGCTTATATTTGATATGTAAGTTCGTATCTGGTTGCCGTTAGTAACACATGGTAGTATTGTAACATTTAATCTTTGTTCTAACTTTTGGTTTGGTTAAAAAATACCTCTTTTCCATGTACATCTATTTTTGTGTCACTTTTTATGGCGGCCAGTGTATGTGGTCTTATATAGTAAAACTTGTCTGGATGGCAAAGAGTATCCTTTTGTGTCTTGCGAATATACAAGTTTACAATTTTGCTTACGCGGTGGCAGTTTTTGTTTATTGTAATCTTTGGTTTAGAGCTAGGACATATAGAAAATGTGTCATTATCTAGGTTGAGCTTAGATCTGTGTAATCGTAGGCCGTCCATGCCAAAGATGGCATTAGTTGCTTCCGTAGGAATTATGTAAAGAAAGTGAGGAAAAGTTGCTCCAGCAATTTCTATATTTAGTATGACACCTGTATTTACACAAATGACTTGATTAGAAATACCCTTTATTTTTGTTTTTGCTTGTATGATTTTAGCATTTTTTGGTACGAAATTCTGCCCTAAAATCGATAAACTTGAGCCACTGTCTATAATTAGCTTTTGCTTTGTACCGTTTATTGATGCTAAAATGGTTGCTATTTTATGATTTTGCAAAAGTTGTGTTTGATGTATTTTGCATGTTACATGTTTTTGGGTAAAATTATTTTTGTTATTTTGTGGGGAGTAACCCCCGCCCTTAGTTTAAACAATCATCATCATTTGGAGGGGGGTCGGCCACTTATGTACGTTGGTTATTTGAATTTGATCGGTTGTAATGCTCGACCTCTAGCTCTTACGCTCCCCCTTGGGGCACTCCTATTCTGGGTACGGCCTTGGTTGCATTGGTTGTTTGGGTTGTAGCCATTGTTATATTCGTACCTGATGTCTTGGTTGCGGTAATTGTTTCGTGTGTAGTTACGTCTTGCAGAGTGTCCTCTCTGTCTGGGGTCCTGCCCGATCTGGCCCCGTAACTGGCCGTTTGTTTATTAGAAAGTTGATCGATTCTAAGTTGTTGGACTTGTAAAGTCAAATTTTGAAGCTTATCTGTGATTGACCCTACGTCTAAATTTTCTGGCCGAATCCCGTTTTCCATTTCTTTTGCAGTGTGTTTGTTAATATCTGGTTTAGCTTCCCTTTTCTCACCAGATGTTGTTGTTCTGCAAGCCATCTCTGTATTGGTCGGTGCTTGTATTGCCATTTTGTGGCAGCAACTGCAAGTTGTTCGGGGCCCTGCTAGAAAATTTGCGGTGTCTGTGTAGCTTGTATTGTTACTCGGAAATGCTTGCATTTGTCTATATTGTGTGTTGGACAGTGATTCTGCCTGCATTTGGTTTTGGGGGTGGGTGGTCCCTTGATTATGTAGGTTCCACTCTTTTGCTGGTTGATTAAAATACATTTCTGTTAGCCTTTCCTGTGAAAACTCTTTCTCAAGCTGTTGGTACTTGGATAGAAGGTATTGCCTGTTTACACGTTTCTCCAATGCCGTTTTTAACTCTGAAATCGTGTTGTATTGTTAAAGAGATACCTGATCGAGATACGAGGGCCTCAGACCTACTATAATGAAGTAAATTTGCTTCTTTATATCCATACTTGGACAGATGGAATCTACCAATTTCTTTTTGCTGATTAAATAAAGTACAGGATTCGGACCTTCTTTTTGCAAATGAGGGTTCAAAATCGATCGAATTTCAATTGCGTGTGAGGCCGGTCTAAGCTGTTCTTGTATTTTATCGATTAGTTGTTGAAATGTCAGGTTTTTAAAGTCTTACTGAGCGTGGAGAGACAAAAATATATTTAGCGGTGTGTCGTTCAAACATGCGACCAACCTGAGTTTCTTTTCAGTGGTATCCCATTGATTTATTTGGGCTCTAAGTTCAAATTTGGCTAAAAAGTCATTGAATGATTGATCCTTATAATATGTGGGCGGATTAATAGTCTGTCTTGGATTTGGTGTTCCTGTTGGTGGGGTTTTGGTCCACCTGCGTCGCCATCTGGGGGTAGAATCCTCGGCATTATCTACTGTTCTATTGTTAGAATTAGTATATCAATTATTGTTTTGCGGCAAGATAAATCGAAATTTATTTGCGCTTGACGCAAAAGGCTAATGGTCGGAGTAAGCACTTTCTGTGTAACACTTATTGAACCTTTTGTACATAAAATTATAACATATTAAATATAACACTCAGCAAAAGAAGAAAAAAAAACACTGACTTATAAATCTAGTTATTTGTTACCGTTACACAGATTGCTAGTCTATATTATAAATATTTACTACTGATAGAAGTAGTTACTACTAAAAGAAGTAGAAGAGAAATAATAAGAAAAAGAAAGACGTAACAGAAATGGAAGCAGTAGGTCGGTGGACTTTGTACTTTGCTTATTATGATGTTTCATATGACATCAGCTATAAACATGTTTGGCTTACAAATACTGGCAGAAAATATTGAATCGTTTGCATTTTGTTCATAAAAAAAATTAATGCTTGATGTTCATGCATATTTAAAGTAATGCTGTAACTGCAAAAGGAAAATTTTATAAGCTTTCTGAAAGATGTTACTTTCTAGCCATGGTAGCTAAGCTTGATGGGTATTTTAAATGTGCTATGAAGTTGAAACAGTTGCCGTTAGCAAAAATTAATAGTACAAGAGAGGACATTTTTGGTAATACAGAGAAGAACCCACCTTTTCCATCTTGAGACAATTGGTGGAGTTTCAATATTATTATAAAGAAAACAGAGAAGAGAAAAAAAATACCCAGTATATCCATCACACAACGGATCCTCTGTCCGTGCTTAATTATACTGAGATCTAGAAGTAGGATGTAGCTATGGTAAATAATAAGCGAGAGGATTTGAGAGAAAAGGTTTAAGTCTCAAGTTTTCAAATACATATCTACAGCGTGTTCCGACTTACCGGATAGACCACAGGAATACTTCTATAATGCACTAGGTACTGTTTGATGTTGCTATCTCGTAGCTAACCCAAGGACTGTCATTTTGGAGTACCAAGATTTCCCTTTACATCTTGTTTTCCCAATTCTGGGTGCGAAAGCACTCTCTGGAATTCCATGGTCAGCGCGACACAATGACACGATGGTCCGTGGAATTCAGATACCTTGCTCTTTTTCCTGCGGGCTACCCGGAAAAGTCGTTGCTGTAATCGTTACACAATAGCTTAAATAACAGTTTTATAATATCCTGTTTGCTTATTACATATCTTTTCTGTTTGTATGACTTGTCGTTTACAAGCTTTGCGAAATAATAATGTTAATGTTCCTTTATATAAAATTCTAGTAGAGCAGTTTTTATAACTGTCTTTCATGAATGAATTTCTTGATACTGGGTTCGAGGTGCTATGGGGGCCTTACGGAAGAGTGTAGTCACCGAGTGCTGCGTTTTGTGTGGGTAGAAGCTACATTTTCCTTTGTTTCATTCTGGTAAGAAAGTGAGGCAGAAGCAATTTATGCCACTGGAATGTTGCCCGGTTGGCTGATAGTTATCAACCTCTCTTTCTCTCTGCATGGTTACTAGTTCAAGTCCCGTGGGAGTCCCTTGAACGGGGTGGTTTGGAACCCATTTTGTCACACTATACACACATGTTATTTCGATTAGATATTAAATGATATAAAATACTACTGTGACATCAATTACTGTTACATTTTCAATTACTATGAAGCTACAACGCAGTAACGCAATAAGGCCCACCTGGGCCTTAATGAGTGACGTTGCATTTCATGTTATTTTCTAATCGAATCTCCAAAACTAAGCAAGAAAATCATTTTATTTAAACACGTTGTTAATACTGAAACTGTGGCCTAAATGACGTATGGTACCCAAACTAATTTCTTTTAAGTAGATAGAGAAAAAATGGAACTTACCTTGATGCAAAAATAAGATAAATGGTTTTCCTGACAACACGAATATTACGACGCACCACACCGTCGCCACTAAGAGACTGATTCGGAAATGCTAAGTTGCAATCACACTAGTAGCCTTCAGGCTTCTACCTACTGCTGCCATCTATGCACGAGAGTTCATTATACTGGAGAAACTGACCCTGGGCCTTATTGTAGTCATTTACCTTATTTCTAATCGTGGATTAAGTTAGGTTAAAAAAAGTAGGGGCAATCCACTAGTGGATGAGGCCTCTCCCCGAAGGAAGGAGTTGGTCTACTGCTCCCACGCTGACCAGACGGGTTGGGAGAGGAGAGCCGAAGCTCTCACTGTGATCGCCACTGTATTTTATTCACAGCAGCTCCCCAATTGTCCTCACGATGCTGGGTCAACACCGAAATTTATGAGCCCCCACCGGGAATCGAACCCGGGACCGCTCGCACTGAAGTCGAGCGCGCTACCGACTAGGCTACGCAGGAGCTCACACATATATATATATATATATATATATATATATATATATATGAAATTTAATAAAAATAGTGAACAAGGGTACGTGGAGGTTAGGTACTGTATTTTTTTTTTTTTTTTTGCACACTCAATTAATTTATGTTCTTTCAAGGTTGCGAATACAGGACTTTCTACGTTGAGACGCTAGTGTTTTAAAAACGAGTCAAAGTAAATGGATCTGACTTCAAATTCTGATGACTTCGGGTAAATGTTTTCTACAGTGAACGTACATGTGTGTGTGTGTGCTTTAAATTGATTCACTTTCCCCATCCCCTAGTGTTGAGAAACTTGTTGCCATGTAAGGAGATATTTACAGGTTTATGAAAAAAAAATAGTTCTGGAGAAACATTCATATTTATTTAATTTACAGTTAAGTAAAATGCCATTTCCACAGAACAAATAACATGGTTATTTGTACCAAGCAATGTTGAACTTTGAATCCTGGTCCAATTTCACTATTTCTTCTGTTGCTTTCCATAGTTTTTGTCGGAAGGATACGTCATCGACGAGTTTGCTCATTTTAGAAGGCTGTTATTAAAGAAAAGAGAGAAAAGTACATGATTGTTGTTGAATTATGTATTGTACATTTGTTTTCTTAAGCTATGTTGCCACGGGGTCAGCTAGTGCGAACGATAACATAAGTTACCCAGTAACAACAGTCGTAAGATCAGTGGCGTAACTAAGGGCGTGTGGGGCCTCCTCACAACAAACCGTAATGGCCCCATTAAGTTACTGAGCTTCGAAACTAAGCTGAAGTAGGCCCCATTCAACCGAAGGCCCGTTAGTTACGTCAGTGGTACGTCTGTTTCTATTGACTAACTTGAGTTGTCGCGCACACTAGATAATCACAAACTACTCCCGTGAGAACATATCTTTATGCTACACAATACCACTTACCAGGAGAGCACAACAGTTGCTTCACATGTATCAGCATCACTTTAATATATATATTTTATGTAAATTGCATAAACTGCGGGCTAGGAATCATCCTCTTATGCACATATTAGTTAGAAATGATACTATTACGGAACGGTGTCATGTGAGAGATTTGTCACTTTTTATTTAAACAAAAATCAATTGTTCCTGCTGATATAGGCCTACCTAGTCTCATTAAATTGTGAGAAATTTGAGGGAAGTTAAATATATAATGTATTACATATGTCGACTTCAGAAGTTTAAGGATAAAAGTGAAAATGACGAATAATAAAAAGTTGAAGGTAATCTTTTATAATATATAGCCCGAAATGTGAGACAGAAAACTGTCATATTTTGTACATGGATACTTTAAGGTTCAAGGTTGCTTTATACAAAATATGACAATTTTGTGTTACATATATTTCGGGTTATATAGAAAAGATTACCTCAAATACTTTTTAATCGTAAATGTTACTTGTATCCTTTGGGCTCTGTACTCCTCATATATGCATAATAAACACTTTTAAATTAAAATTTGATCGATCAAAGGAAGACTGCAGTGATCGAGAAAGTTTTAGAAGCTGTAGGGTTCGAAACCATTCCCATTTACTTTTAATAGGGTTACCATGCGTGTGTATTTCGTATTTTAACGGCTCTATTCGCGTCCGTACCGTACTTTTAAAAAATTAGGTAATGTCCATACAAAATCTGTTGTTGACTCAATGATGTATTTTAAACTAAGGTGACCATATATTTTCCAGTGGTTCTGTAACAGCTTAAGATTATGAGCTTCCAAAATGTCCCGAGTCTTAACTCGTGGAACTGGCAACACTGAGTCCCATAAACTTTATGTAACAGTCCTGTTTTGCTGTTATCCTCCGTACCGCAATGGACAAGCAAGACACATTGCGGAGAAGGAGACTGGACGGGCGTAAGCCATAGTGCTGTTACCGCCCATACAAATTATTTTATCATTTTTTATCATTATCGGAGAAGAAGTGATGGGGCTGTCAAAGTAAGAGACCACGTTCTCTGAGTTCCGTTCCTCCCGAAGAGAAACGGTCGGCCAGGGAGGTTATCCCTCAAGGAAGGGACCAAGGTATATAAGCTACTGGTTCCAGACCTCCGAAGAGATATGGTCGCCCGAGGCCTACCGGTTATAGGGCATTCAGGAGTGTAGGTTCTGTGTCTCTAGGTGAGTAACGGTCGCCTACAGCTAACTTGCAGGAAAAGGGGGAAGACAAGGGAACAGTGCCTGCACTCAATTCAATGTGGTTATAGTTCCGAGGCAGTGCCTGCACTCAAACCTGTTTGGTTTATACAGAAGCCTACATTAAACTTTGATTACTTTATCCTTCAAATGTTTATACAAACAAATGTTAGATTTTAACGAACATTACTTTTTCTGGATATATAGTTAATTAACATTAAAAGTTTATTTTAAAAATATAAGAAAAGTGGCAAAAATAATTACTTAAATTAGCATACGTGCGCGCCATCACTTCTACTACTTATTAAACATACAGTACGTATAGTAAATGCAAGGCTGTAACCGGGCTACTCATTCGGCACTGTTATAGTTCCGAGGAAAATACAGAACACTCGACCGTAACTTCCACGTCTTCCTTGTTGCAACAGTAAATCCGGCTACCGTTTGCCCCTCCACTACATGAAATATTACTCTATTCTTAATGCTGGTGATCGATACTCCTTGAATTCGGAGTTTAGAAATGACAAGCGGTTAAGTTAATCAGAAAATTCCAAATGGGAATTTAGAAAAGAGAAATGACAAAAAGAGTATTTAGCGAAAAAGTAGAGAATACGAAATTAGGACCCCTGAAAAGAGTGCATCTCGTAGCTCTTTGAATGTTTCTTTCTAACTGACAAAATATATGTTTCTTAAATTATATTTATTCTTCACACCGGGGAGAAAAATACCAGGTGTATGCATAAGTAGTTTCCGGTTTACCTAAGAGATGGTGCCAGCGAAAAGTACGCAGCGTATTCATTTGACACATACGTCATTTTGTTCGTCTGACATTAAACTACAAACACACACCACAAGTTGAGTCCGCCAAACACTAGCGTCTTTGTTTTATCGTTCAGTGATCATGTCGAAGTTTGTGCCTGAAAAAGAACATTTGCGGCACGCATTGCTTCTCTTATTTAATCAAAAGAAAAAGGCTGTTGAAAGTCATCGGGTGCTGGTAGAAACATATGGTGAACACGCTCCATCGATTAGAACATGTGAGACATGGTTTCGACAATTTAAAAGTCGTGATTTCAATGTGAAGGACAGTGTGCGCTCTGGGAGACCACAAAAGTGCGAAAACGAGCAATTGCAGGTGTTATTGGAGGATGACCCAACTCAAACTCAACAGCAATTGGCAAAAGCATTAAATGTGTCACAAGAAACAATCAGCAGACGTTTACGAGCAATGGGTCCCACACGATTTGAATGAACGTCAAATGGAAAATCGCAAAGTCACTTGTGAAATGCTGCTTCAACGTCACGAAAGAAAATCCTTTTTGTATCGAATTGTGACGGGTGACGAGAAATGGATTTATTTTGAAAACCCGAAGCGGAAAAATCGTGGCTTTCACCTGGCGAAGCCGGTCCCTTCAACACCAAGGCCAAATCGCTTAGGCAAGAAGACCATACTTTGTGTCTGGTGGGACCAGAGCGGTATTGTGTATTATCAACTCTTGAAGCCCGGCGAAACCATTAATGCACAACGCTATCGCCAATAAATGATTAATTTAAATCACGCATTGATCAAAAGACGACCGGAATGGGCCCGAAGACATGACAAAGTGATTGTGTTATACGACAATGCGCCGTCTCACACAGCAAAACCAGTGAAAGACACCTTGAAATCACTTGGATGGGACATCCTTCCGCACCCGCCGTACTCCCCAGACCTGGCGCCATCTGACTATCACCTCTTCGCATGAATGGGGCACGCGCTCGCAGAGCAGCACTTCAGCAATTTCGAAGACGTTGGAAAATGGCTCGACGAATGGCTTGTCGCAAAAGACAAGCAGTTTTTCTGGCATGGTGTGCATCAATTACCTGAAAGATGGGCGAAATGTGTAGAAGCCGATGGCCAATATTTTGAATAAAACAAAATTAATTTCCCTTGAAAATTACGTGTTTTCTTTACCAAACAACCGGCAAAAACTTATGCATACACCTGTAGTAGGGGATAAATGCCTTAATCCGGGGAAACTCTCCAGAAACCGGGACTGAATGGTCACCCTATTTTAAACTCATATATTTCCACGAATACGCGTACATATTGCAATGGTCCGTGTATCTACACACACGTTCACATTATGTAAACAAGAGCAGTGTTTATAAACATACATGTGACAAGTGTTGTAACCACAACAGACAGTGAAGTGACACATAAACAATAGCAGACGACAAGAATACACTCACCATGGACGCAACAGATGGGGTTGCGGTCAACATGCAGAGGGAGTTGGAGTCGTCCAAGGAGGAGCTTGGAGGACGGCAAAGAAGACTATAAAATCACGATGCACCAGCTTCAGAGTATCACTTACTCCTGGGTGATCAACTCCTCACCTCCTTACCTGTTCACAGAAGGCATCGCTTCTGGTATCATCCTGCATATACAGAAGGCTTCGCTTCTGGTATGTACTCTGCCTAAACTAATCTCTCCTTTGTTCACAGAAGATATCGCTTCTGGAACAACCCGACATACATAGAAAACATCGCTACTCTGCCTAAATTCACCTTATTATACACAGAAGGCATCGCTTCTGGGACGACACCTCATCCTAAATCTCTCTTTGAAGAAAACACGCAAAAAAGAAGACATCTATTCATCTATCTTCTGTAATTAGTTTCCTACGGGACGCTCCATTTAACAACCTGTAAAGTTATCTTCAGTTTAATGCTGTAAGAACAATTTACATTCGTGTCTTTATATATTGTTTTATATCGTAATGTTCTTGTGGTCAGTGTGCGAATTAAACTTTCTAGCCACGGGGGGATAAAACATAACGCACGGATTTCAAAAGATAATATATATATAACTCACAACCATATTCAATCCACTACTGGATGAGGCCTCTCTCGAAGGGATGCATTGGTCTACTGCTCGCACGCTGACCAGACGTGTTGGGAGAGTTGAGCCAAAGCTCACAACTGTGATCACCACTGTCTTTTATTCACAGCAGTTCCCCAAGTGGTGGGTGGGCATTGGGCACCGTTCTAGACCCTCTCGCTTTGGAAAAAAATCTCTTGGCAGAGCCGGGAATCGAACCCGGAACCACACGGTCAGCAGTCAGCGACGGTAACCACAAGAACAACGGAAAGAGAGTCCCATTTTCCAATAGGAGGTTACCAAATCAAATCAATCATACTAAATCTTTCACATTAAGCTATTTCATAAACATCACAAAAGAAATGACTTCCAAATAGGCTTCTTAATTGCCAGGAGAAGTTAATATACCCTTGTATTAAAATAGTTTCAACTTCTGCCAAATAAAATTGTTTGTATTTTCTATCTAATCTTGATCGAAACATCTTCCAGGGGGGATAAATTTATCCCTGGCAGGGACGAAAACTAAATTTGTCAGGGAGGGAAACTTATTTGCCAAGGGGGGGGGGGTATCCCGGGCATCGCCCCCGTTAATTCGCACACTGCTTGTGGTTCTCTGGTAGAGTACCTGAGGTAGAGCTGATAGATACTCGGGTTTTGTCTTTTATCTCTTAACCAGTTTTATTACAAAAGTAGAATGGCCTTGTATTTGTTACTGCCTAGCAATGTTCTTACAGTGTGTGTTGTCGCCTAGCATTGTTTTAAAGCTAGCTACTTTCTTTTCTGGTTAATGGTAACTGGCAGTGGGAGGTGATTGTAGAAATTCAAATGTATTGTAACGTAACAACCAGAAGATGCTTCGACTTTGGCAATAGAGAAGATACGAATGTAAATTATATTAAGTGTGTATTTTATGTTGGTGTTACAAGTAATTTAGTCCTCATATCACCAATAAATGGAAATGGAATGTTACAAGTAATTATTGGGAGTTCAATTCTGTTTGAATAAATGGTCTTTAAGTTAGTTTGTCCGTATTTAGTCCGCAAATATTATGGTAACCCTACCTTTAGAGCGTAATAAAATTCTCTTGGTAGTGAAATATCTGACATGCGCAAGAAGTGTATCATAAAGGTGTTCTCTCCCTCATACTATTGTTAATAATATACTGGGTGCTCCAACAAACTCTATTTTCATATGGTTATTATCTGGTTATGAGATACGTAGACAACTCAACGCTATAAACCAAAGTAATCACAATGACACGTTATATGTCGTCGCTTTATTATTCGATGTAACACAATATTACAGTAACTACTACTGGTTACAAACAGATTGCAAAGGTAAAGTTCATAATTAAGTTTTGAACAGAATGCTACGCAGATGGTAACCCTTCTCTCTGGTACATTACTTCAATCGGTTATTCAAGTTAGCAGAAGTACCCTTAACAGTCCTTTCTGGAGTTGATGCAACTTAGCCACGAATAGCATTCTTCAGGATGTTTCTGATATTAGTCTTCAACTGGTCACAGACAGTGAGTGAGGTCAGATGAACGGGTAGGCCAATTCATATCACCATTAGATAGAACACACGGCCCTGAAACACACGCCTTAACATTTGTATACATATCTTAGCCATGTGTTACGTCGAGTAATTAGCGACTTATTGCTTCACGTCGAGTCATACACCCTTAGCTACTTATCAATCTGTCAGTACTTCAAATGGCATATCATCGTGATTGTTTGATTATAGTGTTGACTTGCTTGTATATCTTATAACCTGGTAAGAATATGAAACTAGGAAATTTTTGGAAAATCCTGTACTTAGTGCTACCTGATATAAATGTCGTAGAATTAACAGAGCCTACACTAGAACAGACCACCTTACAGTCGGTTCACTGAATAGAGAATAGAATCTCATTATCTTTCAGTTTATATACTGGAATTGAACACATCTCATGTAATTTAATATCCTTGAAATCAAAGACATGAATAAAGAACTACGAATTTTTGTTTTTCTGTTGCTACTAAGTTTTACTCTTTCGAACCGAGGTTGGAAACCTGGGAAGCTCTACGCAACGTTACATCTTGGATGACTTTTATATCATCTGCCGTTTCAATTGAGTAATCGGGGTAGTTACCAAGACCAATATCTGGTACTTTTGCAAAGGACAAACTGCTAAGCAACGTAAATTTATTTGTCCTTTTAACCAGTAACTAAGATTAAGAGTATATTAATTATAATTAGGTGACAACACTTATTAGGAGAGAAACTTATTTTCCAAAATAACTCAATATTTCATTTGAAACGTAACACTAGGACATAGTTACTAGTACATACCTCACAATCCACAAAATACTGGCCGCTCACAGAAGCTACATCGTTGTCTATTGCCAGATAAATTTGAGTTATTGCTCCTTCCTTCGGAGTCTGCAACGGAAAGAGTTCTACGTGTAATTTACATAAGCAGTATAATCAACATATATATGTTCTACAAAATCATGTTCACACACCACAGGGGAAAACCATACTTTGTCCACTTTCTAGCCAAATTCAGATGACAGTGGTTTCTAGGGTTGCCACCTTTTGATGAATAAATTACGGGATACTTGGCAAAAATACGGGATAGTACTAAAAAATACGGGACAAATATAAAATAACTTAGAATGAAATTAACTACTTTGGCCCTATATGACTACCCATACAATTTAAAACCTCCATAATAATCAAGAACGCACAAAAAAGTCTTGCTTGCGAATGCTTACACATCAAAAACACTGGCGGACGGAAAATGGATATTTCAATTTCATATGCACAGTTGGGGTTGGTATCTACACTGCAGACAAGAAAAAGGCTTGTTTTAATTCAACATTTTTCGATGTTCTTGAGTGACCACCATTTTTTGTGTTCAATCAACACAACATTCCCTGTTGAATTCAGTGATTCGACATAATAAAAATTGTCATGCACAGTGTTGATTCACCGAAATCACACCACAAACTGTGTCGATTTAACATAACAGTCGATGATCCCTCCGAGACACCGAAAAAATGAAACACAGCTGTTTTTTGTAGTTTGTTATGTAGAGAAGGTTTTCTCAACCTGGGTGTAGCGAGGGAGGGCGCAAAAATAAATTTAGGTTAAAACTAATAAATATCAGAGAAAGTATTTTATTTTGCTTGTTGGGTTAAATAATTACTGAAGATAATGTAGTTTACTGAATAGTTTTGGATAATATAATTAGGATATTTACTGTAAATACAGAAAATAAACTGTTATATGTTGAAATGAAAAGCAAATATTACACAAAATAAAATAATTGAAGGTCACCGGCTACAAAACATGGTGAAAGGGGGTCGCTAACTAGAAGACATGGGCTTGCGGGATGAAAAAGGTTGAGAAACGCTGATCTAGAGCAAACAGAAGTAACGACAATTATATCCTCAACCCAGGTTTTATCTTGGGGCCTGGGAATGTGAACAGAGTCTGCCCGCCAGTCTGTGTAGTAAACAGTTTGAAAAATGCCCATTACTAAGTATTCGTTAAAATTATTGAAATTTTGAAAGCGTATGTGTTACTTTACTACTTGTAATACGGGACAACCACTGATAATACGGGACGCGTAAATTTCACATAAAATACGGGACATCCCGTATTATACGGGACACGTGGCAACACTAGTGCCATCTGCTTACTCTTCTAACGAACTATCTTGCAAAGAGAGTATATGTATTGTAATCTCCGCAGTAAAAATATACGAATACCACAGTTGGATAAAATACATTACGTGGAAAGCACTCGCTAATTAAGCTGTAAAGTGGGAGCTTAAATAAACTTTGGGGGAAACGTGCGGAGAGTTTAAACGTAGCACGGTGGTAGAGTCGCTTAACTTGTAGATTTATCTGGCATTACGAGAATAATGGTACGACAGGATTGGACCATTCTAAGCTAAAGAAAAACTGGGAACGTTAAAATAGGTTTACAGAAAACATGAAAATACATTTTTCGACTTATATAAACATACCAGCGAGTCATGTCAGGAGCTATTACTATATATAAGTAAGAATTCTAGAAACTTCCAAATAAATAGTGATGTTCATCATTACAACACTCGAAATACGAGCGGACGTCCTCTTTTTCTGTCACACCATGAACATATTCCACAAGAGTGTAATCCATTTAGGTGCTTCCATGTATAATGCTCTCCCATCAGCAATAAAAGATGAACTATCTTTGCGGGGATTTAGCAAGAAGTTAAAAGAGTATTTACTTACCGTACCCATTGCTTTTATTCTGTAAATGAATATTTGGATCAATGTAGAACCTAGTAGTCATTAAGACGGGATTTTGTATTCATATATAGTCTGACATTTACAAGTATAATTTATGTATAATATCACCTTGAGTAACTGTGAACTGTTTGTAATTGTTTTGTCTCATTGTTTAAATGATCGGTGGATAAATAAAGTATCAATAAATAAAGCGATAGTTCTTAGGCTGAGCTGCATAGCAGCCTAGTTGGACTGAAGCGCACTCGTATAATTTCACCAAAATAAAGCATTAAGTTCTGATTCAAAGTACTGTTCAATTACATGACCGAATTGTTTAAATCCGAAATAATGTTCACTTTGGAATTTTAGTCACTCAAAATAAACTAAGATCGCTAATGCCTGACGTTAACCAAGATCTCTCATCGAAGAAAGATCTGGCATGTATCTGCTCAACGAATGATCAACTGAGCATCTGAATGAGAGTCTATGTCCGTCTAGTCTCACTGAGTGAGTCGGGTCTCTCTGAGTGAGTGAACGTCTCGAAATATTGAGTCTATGTTTTGTACGAGAGTTAATAATGTCTAGTCCAATCAAATTGCTTCTAATTTTTTTGATCACACGAGGGCATTTCATTTATGACACTCTGGAAATACTGAATTTGGAATTTTCACAGGGTGATAGTCAATTGCTCATATGATATTTTGATCGGATTCTTTTCTAATCATTAAAGATTAATATACTGTCATGGGAGTTGGAAAATGGATTTGCGTCTTTTCTCAAGGAATCAGGTTACAGGAGTATCCTGAATGGATAAGATAAAATGGTCTCAATTATTTCACTGTACGTGAGGATTATAAAAGAAGAGGAAAGGTTACTGATTCGATATCTCTTTGGGAAATTATTTGGTGGTCGTTTCTCGTCCTTTTAAGTTTCTTTTGCAACGTGACTTTTCTTACTATGAAGGACCCGGTGTCGTTTGCTATACATTACAACTTTGATAACAGGTTGTACGCATGCGTAGTAGTGGTAAATTCCGTTCTCTAACCTAATTATCTGATCATAATCAATATCCATAAAAGAGTAATGACTTATGTTTCGTTCTGTTTACACCTTGGAGAAACAATCTTATCGTGAGAATTTCTGGAGTCTTCTTTTTCAAGTCTTGATGACCGATGTACTCAACATTGCCTATCTGACATGATCATATAAGCCATTTGTTTTTCCATACTTACTTAATAATTACAATAATGTTAATTCTAAAATCAAGAAAAACATAAAATTTAATCCTAACACTTTTCTTAGTTTAGCGTTACGTTAACAGTATAGTCCGTCCAATATAAGCAAATCGTTATTTGATGTGCAAGTATACGCAGTGCTAATTGTAGGCTTTTGAAACGCTCTTCTGTAAAATCAACATAATGGACAAAGTCCGTTCTTTTCCTGTGCTCTTCATTTGGTATCTGTGTAATCTTGTTTTGACACAATAGCTATTGAAATCGTATTTTAATCGTACTCATCCACGATCATGAAGAACGGCAGTTCTTCGAGTGAAGCTGGCAAAGGACACTGTTAGCGGCACTCAGATGTATACAGTTAGTTTCGGATCTACCGAAGTATAAGCAATATAAGTCCGATTTTGATGCTTGAACTTACATTTGAAAGCTCTTTCCAATACTAAGACACAGGAAAAAAAATGGGTCGGTAGGATCTCCTTGGGACGCCCTAGAGCGCTTTGAAAAAAAATAATCAAAATTTCACATTTGTTTAGGATAGCACTGACCCCAGACCATATAGGCTCCCGAAACTTACTGGATCTTATTCTACGCTTCAATACGTTTCAAACGATGTATCATACGTTAAAATCCGTGGAGCTGTTCAAACGTTACGACTTTTTAACCGAATCACAAAATTTTCACAAATGACAGAAAGGTATGTCCGTCATTCTGTGTGTCTTTTTGTTTTAGCACCAAATGGGTGGTACCGGGGAGTTTAGGGGCGGGACCCCATGTTGATGGGGGTAAATCCAAGCTTAGATTTTTTATATAAGTTACGATTTTCGAGATATGGAGCAAAATCGATCTTGTATCCTTCCGCCATAGTGACACGTGCCACTTTTTAAATATGAGCTCGTACGGAGAACACACTCTGCCGCTGCTCCACTCATCTGGGTATGACGTAAAGGAGAAAAATGTAATGATACATGACTGTACCTAATTTTATCTAACTTCCACGTTCCCATGGTGAGTAATTTAAAATGTACTTTCTGTCAAGAATATAAATGCATGTTTTGCGCAGGATTGCATCCTGCCCCTTGTTGCTATGAGAAAAAATGCTACACATTATCGGTTATCCACCTCGTCCTTTAATCGAAACAAACTGTGCGTTATAGGCAACAGTCTTCAACAAAATCATTCAACGTTTACTGACTTGTTGCACTATACTCAGAATGCTATAAATCACGTTTAGAAGCAGGAAATACTTTTCTTTGTTACAAGACAGGAGTCCTTGTAGACCACCGTCCGTCTCCAATAAATATCTGTTTCCATCACTGCAAGCGCGAAGCCTCGGTAGCCTGAAAGGAAAATCTAGTGTTAACCTCGCCGGGACCGAACCAGGGCTTTTTTGTTTACCAACTCGACGCCTTAACCACCAGGCCACCGAAGCAACCTCGCAGATGTGGTTTCTCCGTTGTATTTACAGTGCACGTGTCTCCTACACGTTATAGCGCGTGTGCAGGAGAGAGGAGCATCGGCATAGATGGCTCGTGTTACAGTCTTTTTTTATAGGCAGCCTTACAAAATAAGTGATATCAGTACAAAACCCCGTTTGGGGTGAAAGGAAGAGTGACGCAAGAATTCTACTCAAAAAGAAGAGATATCTATTTTGCGAGTGACTTTCTTTGTGTCACTGTCACTTAATTTTATTACAAAGGCAATACTTTCGCCATAGTGACACAAAGAAAGTCACTCGCAAAATAGATATCACTTCTTTTGTGAGTAGAATTCTTGCGTCACTCTTCCTTTTACCCCAAACGGGGTTTTGTACTGATATAATATAACAACGGTTTGCGTACTTATAGTCTCTTTACCACTAAGCATATTACCTTGAAATTCGATGCTAACAGCTTGGCACCTATTTGTCCTGTGTTGAATATATTTGTATTAACTCCACCAGGGTGTACAGCATTCACAGTAACTCCTGTCAGACAAAAACAGAAAGAGAATCAATCAACCACAACGAAACTACATAGGCCCTAATACAAGAAAGTATTTGTCATCTAAATATTTCTAGTATACAAACGTCGTTCAGGGTTACCCAGTCTTGAGTCTGTAAACATCAAGACTTTATGTTTCCACGAACAATGACTTGATATTTTCAACACTAGAGGTATTCCACCAACAATGATCCTCGTTTTGCACGGAGCTATAGATACAATTCTATTAATCTTTAAGGAGAATAGAGCCAAGATATGATCAAAGACTTTGCCAGCCCTGACTTTCCACTATACAATTGTTCTTAAAAGAGCATTACCAAGAATGATAAAGGATGAAGAGATCAAGAAGTTCCGTATATGAACTCTAGAGGGCAACAGTGTCGAACTATAGTCGTGCCATCTTACACAAGTGATGTGTACTACAACCAATTCCAATTTTGAACGTTCTAACTCCAAGCAGAACGAACACCTGTGCTTAGGCGCTGATATAGAACAATCACTTCGGTGAACTTCGTTCCCATTCCGACAGCAGAGCACCCATTCACGTCCAACATTCCAGCAACAAGCAAAATTTGGAACGAAAGTAGTCGAAGATGCCCGAATGCCTTCTCATTTATCAGAACCAATGATGTCTATCTAAAAGCGATACTGGACTGACTGGTCACTTCGAAAATTTCATCAATCTCTTAAGCATAGGAGCAGAGATGACACTTAATCTCGTTTTTCCACTTCCTGTCTAAAGTCAATATGGATCAAATTTTCCGTTCTAACTCAGGTTTTTACGTTTCATATATATATATATATATTATTTGCAATATTTATATGCAAAGTACAGTATACTATTATATGAATAACTTAGGAATTAAGACAAATAAAAAAATCGGGCCGCACAACGATAAGAAGTGTATAAAACTGAGTTAGACTGAAAATTTGGTGCACATTGGACTAGACTGGAAGTGGACAAACAAGATTAAATATCTGGTGTAGTAAAAAGTAATCCATTATTTTGCCAATAGATGGTTTCAGTGATATGTATCTCGCGTTGTATAAGTCCGATCAGGCTCAACGAGATGGCGTTCAAATGATGAGATTGCGTACTACAAACACTGTTCAGATAGTTGTGATGAGTTGATTCAGTGTTGTGTGAGCGCGCGTCAAAATGGACACTAGCAAAGAGAAAATACGCTATATTTTACAGTTTTTCTTCGATAAAGGCGAAAACGCAAGCCAGGCGGCTGCAAATGTGAATAGTGTTTATGGTCCTGATACTGTAACAGCCAATCACGCGCAATTTTGGTTTCGTCGATTCCGT
>JAGDQP010027438.1:2697-25000 GCA_022664845.1 Lepisma saccharinum
ATGGAGATTATGTTGAAAAATAAATCAATTTCATCAGGTAACTATATCAATTTTTATTTCTATTCCCTTTTGCGACTTACGTAATAACGTACCTCGTATAAACCTGTTGCGACTTACGTAATAACGTACCTCGTATAAACCTGTCTTTTGATAAGATTCGGAAGAATTCAGTGTTAAGATCATAGTAGTAAAATAATAAGACCGACTTAAATGTTATAACTAGAGCCATGGGCTTTCCAGTGGCGTATAAATTTTTGATGCTACTACTACTGCTATTAAATATGCACGAATGTTTTTGTCATTTATGATTTACAGGAAGATTGTCAGCTTCCGACCTTTACAACTGCAAAGCTGCCTCTGGCCTTGCTTCTGATAAGACTCACATATACATCTACTTCTAAGACTGTTGTGAGCAAACCAACGAAGAATAAATCTTCCACTGTCAGTCGTGAAAATAGATTACTCTTCTCGACATCCAAAGGCATCAATAAATGGAAATACAATTTCAAAGAGTTTGTTTCACAACTCCGCCTGCATCAGTAGAGAAAAAAGAAAGAAGGAAGGAAAAAGACTAACCATCTCAAATCCTGTCCCAGCGTATGAGAAAATCACCAGCAATGACACATTCGCTTTCGAACAGCAGGTTCCATCACGATTCCGTGAGTTTTGCATCGTTAGGATGCAGTTAGTGTTATTGTGACCTGATGATTTCTCAAAATAGACTGTCAGAAAAGGTTACAGCAATTGTTTCACCTGAAGTCGTATTCAATTATAGTTCAAAATAGTTACGTGAAAAGAATCAACATGGAAGTTTAGGTCGATTTTCTACAAATGTTTCATGCGCAGTTTCCAAGTTAAAAAAAATGTTATTTCGAGTTCTCAACTGAATCACCTTCATTCAACAAGGTAGCATCAGTCTATTGCAACAGAATCTACACCATGGAAATCTGTTAGTATCACGAGCCAGTCAAAGTTACTGTAGATTTATCACTAGAGTCAATAAGTTCTAAGACAGAACACTTATCTGTTACGTACATATAATTTGCAAAGTAGTGTCCTTGGGCTACAATTCAGTGCTCTCAGCATCGATATGCCTGTCGGAAATATTCCTGGAATTCATGGGCTGAAATCGACCATAGGACCTCCGTCGCTTCAGTGATAATCTCCGACGATCACAACCTCCTATCACAGATAAAAACGACTGAACAAAAGAAAATCGGGGGAGCATTGTGGATGAGCCAGGACCGTTGTATGAAACAACAGCTGCGTGGAAGACAGTTCTGGTCGTCGGAGACGGTTGTCAGCTCAATCCAGGATTTCTTCCAGTATCGGCTTTGGCAGCACTGCATTGTGGGCTAAGGACGTTACTTCGAAAAGAGATGTACCACACGTGTGCTCAAAAGTACCCAGTCCTACAAGCAAACATACTGATGGGGCAGAAAAAAGTTCTAAATGTTCTTCTTCCATCGTGGTTAGAATGTCAAAATACGTATGTGCACATTCAAATTTTGGCTACTCGAGCGCAGTTACTTTGGGAGATATCGATGATATCTGGTGTAGTAAAAAGTAATCCATTATTTTGCCAATAGATGGCTTCAGTGATCTGTATCTCGCGTTGTATAAGTCCGATCGGGTTCAACGAGATGGCGTTCAAACGATGAGATTGCGTACTACAAACACTGTTCAGATAGTTGTGATGAGTTGACTCAGTGTTGTGTGAGCGCGCGTCAAAATGGACACTAGCAAAGAGAAAATACGCTATATTTTACAGTTTTTCTTCGATAAAGGCGAAAACGCAAGCCAGGCCGCTGCAAATGTGAATAGTGTTTATGGTCCTGATACTGTAACAGCCAATCACGCGCAATTTTGGTTTCGTCGATTCCGTGCCGGTAATTTTGACGTCAAAGATGTACCACGCACTGGAAGGCCAAGTGTCGAAAATGTCGATAAAATCATGGACATTGTCGCGTCCGACCGTCATGTAAGCACTGTTTCGATTGCCCAAGAGCTAAACATTGCACAAAAAACCGTGTGGAACCATTTGCATAAGGCTGGATACACCAAGAAGCTTGATGTATGGGTGCC
This sequence comes from Lepisma saccharinum, assembly GCA_022664845.1. Classification (NCBI taxonomy): domain Eukaryota; kingdom Metazoa; phylum Arthropoda; class Insecta; order Zygentoma; family Lepismatidae; genus Lepisma; species Lepisma saccharinum. The sequence continues at coordinate 4,783 of JAGDQP010027438.1, forward strand.
ACACGAGTTAACGCAAAAAAACCTCATGGACCGAATTTCCATCTGCGAATCGCTGCTGAATCGCAACAAAAGCGACCCATTTCTGAAGCGGTTGGTGACTGGTGATGAAAAGTGGATCACTTACGACAACGTCACGCGAAAACGGTCGTGGTCGAAGCGCGGTGCGCCGGCGCAAACGGTGCCGAAGCCAGGATTGACGGCCAGGAAGGTTTTGCTGTGTGTTTGGTGGGATTGGCAGGGAATTATCTACTATGAGCTGCTCCCCTACGGCCAAACCCTTAACTCGGAACTATACTGTCAACAATTGGACCGTCTGAAGGCAGCAATCGCCCAGAAGCGCCCAGCTTTGGCCAATAGGAGAGGCATTGTGTTCCTCCAGGACAACGCCAGGCCACACACAACACGTTATCGAACAAAACGGCGCATATGTGACCTAAATCGGATCATTCTAACTATGGTAAGTCAAGCCTTCAATGTCATGCAAAAATAATTGATTACTTTTTACTACACCAGATATAATGGTCAGATTCAGTTTTCTGGAGAGTAAAGAAAAAGTGTTGAAATGCCCTTATATTTGCAAAATACTGAAAGAAATGGAAAGCAAATATATAGTAATAGATAATGTGTGGAAGGTGCTACATGTTGGGTGGTATGTTGTTCCTCACGGCCGACATCTGGAGGTCCGCCATATTAATCTCGATTGATATAGAAAGGGGGTCGTGTAATATGTCATTCTGGGCTAGAATTTTACGGGAAACACGTTTCTGAAGTCCGTTTTGCCGTAAATGTATTATTGTGAGAGATAAGGGTATATGTCACTTCACTGCGGGTAATGATACAATAACCAGAAAACTCTCATTTTGTTTTAAAGTAATGAAGGACTCGAAACCTAAATGCATACAAAATGTTCCTGATTATATTGCCATATCGATATGCGTTTGTATGCATTTACTTTACATTTCCTCCATTATTTTTTTTTAAAATGGGTGTTTTCAGGCAATTACATCATTACCCGCAGAGAAGTGACATATACCCTTATCTCTCACAATAATACATTTATGGCAAAACGAACTTCAGAAACGTGTTTCCCATAAAATTCTAGCCCAGAATGACATATTACGCGACGTCCTTCTCATTTAAGAAAACTAATCGAGATTCAAAATGACGGACTTCAAGATGGCGGCCATGAAGAATATATTCTCCAACATGTAGCACCTTCCACCCAGTATCCATTATTATGTACTTGTTTTCAATTTCTTTCGGCATTTTGCAAATATAAGGGCATTTTTACACTTTTTCATCACTCTCCTGAAACAAGAATCTATTATATCATGATCGATATATCCCAAAGTAATTGCGCTCGAGTTGCCAAAATTTGCATGTACATATATTTTGACATTCTAACCATGATGGAAGAAGAAAATATAGAACTTTTTTTCTGCCCCATCAGTATGTTTGTTCGGTAGAACTTACAAAATTTCCACTAGTTTCAGACAGCTTAGGGTTAAAGTATGCGTTTTTATTGACCATTTTCGGCTACGTCTTTTGTTTTTGTGTATGTCTGTCTGCTGTAGTGCGTAGCAGTTACTCGGCTTGTCTGTAATAGCCACTCAGACGGAACTTATCAGATATAAAGGACTCCATGATATAGGAAAATTCTAAGATTTATCATAATGTAATATTTTCCGAAAACGTGAAAATCAACCTCAACTCCAGCAAATTTCAGACAGTTCTGGAATGTTTTATGATATTTATTTTTTTTCAATTCTATGTCTGTAATTGAGCTTTGCTTTGCTTTCTTTTATGGTGTTTTTATTCCTTAAAGATTTCCAGCAAAGTGTTCCATGGTACAAAGGCTCATGTTCTTTGGAACACTGCCTCTTGTACCTTGAAACATGCACATATAATAGCGCAAATCAATAAAATAACTAATAAGTATTTTGTGAAATATTTTATTAAGTTTTCTGTTTGTGAAGTGTAAAAGTGTGTGTGATACTTTATGAAAGAATTATTTTGATATTATTATGAAAGAACTTACAAAATAACTAAGCACATGATAAAATAGTTTTAAGCACTCCAGGAATCATTGATAGGCCTAATAAACGCCTAGATGTGTTAATTTGTTGGTTATCGTTCTCGCTACGTTTTTTTTAAAGCCCTGTGCTCCTTATCTTTCTTCAGTTCTTCAAGGTACATGTTGCAGGATGAATGATGAGTTGATGACATACTGAAAATGTTACATGAAAAATGGAAATTCGTGTCATAGAAAAACTTATCTAATTCTCTTGTATACGGTTAGGATTGTTCCACGTCAGTTCAACCAAGGCTTTCAAGCCAGTATTTCCAATTTGGAGGAAATGTAGTAATGTTATAGATCTTTTGATGCTGACTTGAAATCTTTAAATTTTATTGCAATCGCACGTGCGGGTTCAAAGCTACTGCATTAAAAAAAAAAAAAACTATTGTCATAATCGCGACATGCAATTTTCGCATTGTTTTAATGTTTCTCGGTTCCTATTTATGCTATAAACTTGATTCTTTTCTTATTCAGATTGTCTTAGGATCAACCAGGAACAAAATATGAAGTTATGCCTTAGCTGTTAGAAAATTTACAAAAGTAAAATGTTGCAAACAAGGAGAATAAGAAGAAGTAAAACTCCATCTTGTAAACTTCAAATCTTTATAAACCAAAATCCCCATCATGAAGTGCAGTGATTATTTCTTTGAAAGCTCATTACATCTATTTTTATATGTTAAAAATATAGAATGGGCCATCAAAGCACTAGGGAGAAAAGTAAAATATTATAAATGTACCTGTAAAAAGTAAAATGTAGCCATGTTTCAAGTTTCATGGTATGTTGATTTGGAATGGTTCTGTGCTTAAATGATGGAAAGTGCTTCATGCAGTGTTGGAAAATTAACAAATATTATGTAGAACTTATTAAAAGAACCTAAGGGGCTGCACGCCCACCTGCCATAAATTTTCGGGAAAATTTTTAAAAACCATAATTTTCATTTTTCTTTTAAAAATCGAGAAATGCCGGATTTTTAATAAATCCAAAATTTTTACGCATTTTCAAAATTTCTCATTTTTTGGAATATTCCGGAAAATGTTTGAGAGCAAACGAAGCACGTTGGGGGGTGGGGTCAGGAGGGACTACTTAGTTTCATATTATATAATAAAACTGTCATTTTCTATTTGACGAATAAACAGATCTGGCCTAGTCTAATCCTATCTAATCTACCCTTACACAACCAAACCCCCTTACCTCTCCCAACAGTTTTCCCGCCAAATAGAAATTGTGACTTTTATTATATAATTTGAAGCTAAGTCGTCCGGGATCAAGCCCCTCCTGGACTCCATCGTATTTGTGTTTTCAAACATTTCCAGTTAAAACCCTGGATTTTTTATTTTCCGAAAATTTAAGAAATTTTGAAAATCCGGATTTTTTGAAAATGTTGAGTTCTTGCAAATTTTCCAGAAAATACGGCAGTTTGGTGTTTTGTAAAAAAAATAGTGAATTTTTGAAAATTTTCCCGAAATCTGTAGCCGTTTTAGGCCCGTCAGGCTATTTTAACAAGTTTTTCGTAATATTTAATTTCCCAACACTGCATGAAACACCTATAATTTTTTGTTATTGTTATGTGAGAAAGTACGTGAAGTTTTTTTGTCGGTGTTGTTTTCCAATATGTAAGAATGGATTTAGTGATGCATTTGTTTAAATTATTTAAAGCTTTTAGATATCTTTGACTCAGGCCGGGATGAGTTACGTGGAGATTGGGGAAGGAATAGGCCAAGACCTTACTTAAGGTATGATCCCGGCATTCGCCTAGCCTGGAAAACTTCAGGATAGTCGGCAGCGGGTTTCGATCTCGCGTAACCACTGACGTTCCGAAGTCCGCGACGTTACCGCCTGTACAACCAGGGCTGCGTGCAAAGGATTTAATGCATACACTTTACAAAATTCATTAATTGTATTGTTTACACTGAAGTGCCAAAAGTAATGGGATACCTGCCTAATAACATGTGGGACCCCCCTCGAACATGCCGAAGTTCAGCAACTCGATGTGGCAGGGCCGCGACATGGTGGTGGTAGTCCGCTAGAGCAATGTGCATGCAGCCATGGAGTCTCGATGGACACCCACAATTCGGTGGTTGTTGCAGGTGGAGAGGATCCTGGACACGAGCAGTCCTTTTGACGATGTCCCACATGTGCTCGATAGGGTTTATGACCGGCGATCGAGGGGGCCAAATCATGCGTTGGAAATTGCCAGAATGTTCCTCAAACCAGTCGCGCACCATTGTAGCCTGATATGATGCATTGTCATTCTAGGAAGTCCCGTTGTTGGCAGGGTACACAAAGCCCATAAAGGGGTGGAGATGGTCACTAAGCAGCTAAACATAGCGCTGACAGGTAAATGCCCGACTCAAGCGGATCAGAGGACCCAAACCATGTCAGGTAAACACGTCCCACACCATAACTTAGCCATCGCCAGTTTGCACAGTGCCTTGTTGACAACTTGGGTCCATGTCCTCATGGGTTTTGCGCCACACCCGGACTCTGCCATCCGCGCCTACGAATTGGAAACGTGACTCATCTGAACACGCTACACGTTGCCAGTCCTCTAAGGCCCAAGCGACATGTTCCCGAGCCCACGTGAGTCGCCGACAGCGATTATTAGCGGCACACATGGTGCAAGTCTTCGGCTTCGATACCCCATGGAGATCAAATTGCGCTGCACTGACCTTTGAAACACTTTCCTGGGACGTCGTGCATTGATTCCTGCTACCAGATCACGCACTGTTGCTTGTCTGTTTGCCCTCAGGACGTTGCCGGTTGCTGTCATTCAGCACTCGTGGACGGTCACTGCGTTGTCCCTGATTGGTCATAATGCCTCCAATGCGGTACTCACGGTCTACCCTTGACACTGTGGAGCGAATAAAGTTCAGTGTCTGGAGGACTTCCGAAATCGCAGACCCCATTCATCTAGCAGCAACTATCATCTCGCGCTCAAGCGCTGATAATTCCCGTCGGGGTGCAATCACCACGGTACACGACTACATTCACAGACGTCCAATTCAGGTCCAACTGACCACATTGCAACTGCTTCGCACCGTCAGCTAGTTCACTCCCGTTTTAAACACTTCATCTCCGAACACCATTTAAAGACATACATTTTCTCAGTTCTGGAGTGCACCAACAGTCGATTTTAATAGCCATGGAAAGAAAGCAAACTTTCACAGGAACAAAATAGTACTGAAGATACTAGTACCTCATCAATTACTACTACTGAACAATGCATCGCTTATTTCAAGCTTCGATGGTAGTAACAGTGCAAGATAAATCTCACGCTAATAGACGACGAGATATTCATCCCAGAGGCAAAACTAACAATGTGAGTTTAAAAGGCCCATTTGTACTATATCATGCACCGCAAGTATGAAAGCAAGATTTAACTTGAATCGAGAATATGCTAATAGGTTTAACGTTTTAATGAACGTTAGTCAAGTCAGAGAGAGAGAGAGAGAGAGAGAGAGAGAGAGAGATCTATTGTGACATTCTCTACGGTTTTCTGGGAATTCCCAAATAACTGAATTCGCCAGCTCCTGAGACCACCTGCTATGGTCTTGCCAAAGTTTAGCAAAGATGCAAACGGGAAGAAGTCCTCAAACTGTCAACGATGTCCCGAGTGGCCAACTTCTTGAACAAACAAAGAAGAAGGGGATTGAGCAGTTGAAGGGAACATGAGAATGTCGAAAGTTGGAAAGACAAAGTTGGCACATGTTAGGAACTCTTCCACTTTTTCACCCTTGTGGAAAACCCAAGTCTAAAACCACCGGATCTGTTTGTTGTTACCAATGCTAGGAAACTTGGACACGATTCAGAACTTTTTTTTTTCTTTACCTGAGAAAAGATACGAATGTGAAAGTCATGACACGGTAACGTAAACTACATTCACAATGCGGAAACTTTTCTTGGTACATTTATTAATTGTTAATCGCATACAGTAAATTCTCGAATGTTATTTTTGAAGACCAAGTTATTCTTTTAAACAAAAGAAAGCATTTCACATATTATTCCAAGTGAATAACACGGTTATGTTTTCATCATACACATACACATTTTATACTCTTAAAATACCTAAAATATGCACTAAAAGCAAGGTGTGCAAGGCAGTATGCACTTTCGAAAACACCTTAACTGCTTTATTGTAGTTGCTGTAAAAACATTCGTGTTTTTCATTCTTCATTCAGCTCATATGATTTAAGATAGTAAAAATTGCTGTTATTAATATTTCCAGCCTGAAATACACTTGCTTAGAGCAATACTTATTATGAATACAGCTGTTTTCTGAAGGAGAGGTAAATAGCATTGCTTGCAGGTCAAGATTTCACTTTATTACGACATTGTATCATGCGTTTTCAAACTCGACACATTTCTGTTTTCAGCAGACTATTTTTGTACAAAAAAAAAAAAAAAAGCCCTACTTCATTAGGTGAAATTGGGGATAGTTTATTCAAAATTTGCTTTCTGCTTTCTACCCCCACCCCTCAAAAAAATCAAAATCGACTTTTCTGCTGATCAGTATTCATAATTTAGCCCTCTACGGTACCAACATTTGCAGAATGTGATTTTAACCCCTGTGATTAACTGTGAAAGTTTCTGAGTTTTTGCAAAACTAGATTTCTAGTAGTCAAGAGTTACTGGAAAACATGTTTTCTGCTGAATATTTTTAGAAAAAAAAAAAAAAAAGCATACTGAATGAAGATATATTGTCCCTAAATGACTGCTGTAGTGTAATGAGAAAAGGAATGAAGAAAACATTAGAAGAGTACTGGAAAGTCTGTGATTTGAAAGAAAAATGAAGTGTTGTTTTAAATAGTAAATTACCTTTTCAATTTTCAAATGTTCAAGTTATAAAAATACAGGAAAATCAGTGATAGAAATCGTGTATCAATTTCATTGAAGCATACATTCTCAGGATTAGAAAGGGCTGCGCAAAAAGTCAAACTGGGATGGTGGGAGGGCACCTTCAAACTTGGATGTTACGAAAGTGCAAAAACAATCAAAACCATGTGAGTAAAAAGAAAAGCTAAAACATTGCAAAATTGAGGCAATTCTTTGCAGTGCTCGAAGTGATGGCACGAGAGGGCACATCTCGCACCGTGCCCTTACATTTTTCATTTTGGATTTTGCATTAATGGGAACTCATTGTCTTTTTACTTTCAATAGTCAACCGCCACCACTAGGTGCAACTGTCCCCTTACGGGCCTTACCTTTTCCAACCCATTTCGAGCGCTGACGAGAAGACACAAAAGTTTTCCATGAAGATGTAATGGAAAGTGAACGAAGTGATGAAACCAATGCTACGGTCATTAATTTTGAAGCGTCAAATGTTGAAGTGCGTAAAAACGTGGATAAACTAATGGTGCTAAAACCTCCTAAATAAGAGTACGATTTTGTTTTATTTTAATTTTTTACTGCTTGTTTTCTCTTGAAACTATGCAAAGGTGATGCTCAACAATACTTATATTCTAAAATAAATAGCTTATATTGATGTAGATATCAGTTTAGCACGAAAATTGTTTCTATATTACAAAAATTATAACATTATATTAGGTGTAGAAAACAAATTTTAGGAAAAACCGTTGAATTTTAAACTTCTATATAGTGCATACTTTTCATTTTTATTTGAAGCACGTGCAACCTCTTAATTATATCTAATTATGGTAAGTGTTGCAAATTAGATTTTCTCTCTCCTATCCCCCCCCCCCTTACAAAGCAAGGGCAATGATATCTGACACATCAAACTTTAGTTGTTCTCTATATTTGATTTACTGACGACTGTTAATAATACTCCCATTGATACCATAGTACTATTAGTCATTGTTTATCTATTTTCAGTTGTGTAATGAAATCACTAATACTCATATAAGACTTCTGAATGTCACTTCTGAGCAGTTGAGCTGCATCATTTTATAAGATTACTGCAGTCATAGGTAAGAACAGCTATAGTCACGAATTTAAAAGAACGAAAGGAGAGAGAGAGAGACAGAAAGAAAGAAAAAAGAAAGAAAGAAAGAAAGAAAGAAAAAAAGAAAAGTTCACTTGCCTCGTCCTCTCAAGCTCCTTCTTTCAAAGGCCAGTCTGACGTCGTTCTGAAGGAAAACGATCTTTCGCTTGCGAACTGCCCCCTGGATACTCTTCTACCAAGTAATTTCATTAACTATCGTTTCAATCTTTTTCTACTAGCACTCCAAAAACCACCTCTGCACCTCATAGGGGAAAAAAGACAAGTACAACGTCGATATACGGGTAACAGGAAACGACACACGCATTACAGTGCATCTTCTCAACTACAGAATGCATTTTTCATCTTGCTTTTACTCATTAATCAGTAGGTTTGAGAAAAATCCGTCTTTCAAACTGAAAAATTCATAAAACTTCCACATATTTAATCATTATATTTTCGTGCCTGTGCTCGAAAACATATAATATTTACAGACACATCTTAATAAATAAGCTACTCTAATATTTTAAAAGTAAGACATCAATAAAGCGGACACGATCATCAAAAGTGGCCAGTAAATTATAATTTTGTAACTAAGGTACATCCAATGGTCAACAAGAACTTTTAATGAACAATCCATTTTCTCCAGAAAGACATTTGCTGTTGTTCCAACGCACGGTCAAACGTGAACACAGTCACAATCCTATGTAAATCAAATCAGCATCGGAGCACCAGAACCTTCGGACACTTATAATCTTCATTACAATTATAAGAAAATTCTCCAAAATATTGAGAATAAAATGTCGTGTAACATGTACTCCTATTATTATAGTTCCATGGCAAGTAATTTTTAAGGTTCCCTGTTAGTCGAGTAAATTTGTGACTCAACCCGGAACTATTTGCAACAGAAATCTTTCTAGCCCAATTACGTTCCTTACACTTCTATAAACAACATAATAAAAATGTAGAAAAATATACGTAGGAGAACACTTTCAAAATGGCGGATCCAATATGGCGGCTGCTTCACCATTTCTTACTACAGTATTTACGGAAAAACTTTGTCCCTCTTACTGGAATGAGAAATTTGAGAATATCTCGGTGTTTGCTGTGATAAATGCACAGAAGATCTGTAACAGCTGCAGTAGAATACCTTTAAAATAGCGGATCCAATATGGCTGCGGTTTCACTATTTCTTGCCACAGTATTTAATGAAGAACTTTGTACCGAACGCTGTGGGAATGACGTTTTTCTAATTTCATTTTCAAATTTTCACTATGTCTGTTAACAGCACATAAAATTTCCTTATTTAATTGTCTTCAATAGGCAGAAATAAATAATCTTCTTTCTTGTGTAATTGATGAAAGAAACTAGCAACACTGATTTTTCACTTGTGACGTAGAGAAAGCAGTAGAACTTTGTGTGACGGAAATTAGTTGCTAGTTGGAAGCAAAGAACGCGGGAAACATATAATATAATGTCGCTGTCTGTGTTTGACACGATGTATGTGGATTGTGGACAAAAGTACTTCTAAGTGTTGTTTCTAACTTGTGAAGTGATTGAATATTGTAAAATGGTGACTTGTGCTATTTGTGGTAACCGAGCAGATGATAACTTGAAACCTACAAATATTCTCAGTGCGAAAGGAGTTGCTAGAATAAATAGTGCAAGCGAAGAACGCGGTGAACCTATTGTTGTGAGTGTTGAACAGATTGTGCATGTTGATTGTCGACAAAAGTACTGCAATATTAATGTAATTAGGGATGACAAACGGCGAGCACAGACTGAGGAAACTTCAGCAGGTTCCTCAAAAGTCATACGGTCCTCTGTTCCGTACTTCGAAATTTCAAAGTGTTGTTTGTTTTGCGGTAAGGAAGTAAATGTTAAGGAGTGCAAGAAGACGGAATGTAAGGTGTACCCGGTTAGAACAATCGAGTTTAAGGACACGGTATGGAACTATGTGAAAATTGAAATGATTCCTGGGCAGGTGAAGTAAAGGCACGGATTTTAGTTTTGAGTGACTTACAGATGCTTATCAGAATAATGGAAACACCTGTAGTTGGCAACACGTCAGATATATGGGTTGGCAGTGGTGTCGTGGCGACCGCAGCGCCGGACTGCTGGTGGTGGTGTGTTAGGTCGGTCTCCATACTACGTCAGGCGTCGTGGAACAGGAGTGTGCAGTGGCTGCAGCAGACGGAGGTAGTGTAAAATGGGAGACTTCTCAGAGTTTCAAAGAGGGCAAATTGTTGGTGCGCGGTTATGTGGAGTGAGTGTGACGGCAGTGGCTAGTGTGTTAGGTGTGTCGCCAGGGACAGTGTCGAAGGTGATGACGGCCTACACAACACACGGGAAAACCACATCGGGGAAGCGGAACAGTGGGCGGAAGAAAAGCATCAGTGACAGGGCACGCCGGGTATTAAAGCGCATTGTCACGCGGAACCGTCGTGCCACTGCGGCGCAAGTGACGGAGGAACTCAATCAGCACCTCCCCCAACCTGTTTCGACAATCACAGTCCGCCGCGAATTACATGACATGAACTTACGGGGTCGTGTTGCACGGGCCAAACCTCTCATCAGGGACCAGAACGCTTTAGCACGCCGCAAATGGTGCCGCGACCATGCAACTTGGACCGTTGACGACTGGAAACGTGTGGTATGGTCGGATGAGTCACCATTCACCCTATTCCAAACCACGGGCCGTGTTTATGTGTGGAGAACGCCCAAAGAAGCGTATGATCTGCAGTGTCTCCGCCCAACTGTGAAACATGGCGGCGGCACGGTGATGCTGTGGGCCGCAATATCATGGTTTTCATTGGGTCCTGTGGTCACACTTCGCGGACGCATCACTGCCAACGATTATGTCGCAATTTTAGGAGACCACTTGCATCCTATGGTCCGGATGTTGTTCCCAGACAATGACGCCATATTCCAGGATGATAATGCACCCATTCACACAGCTGGAGTTGTTGCAGCGTGGTTTGAGGAACATCGGGATGAAGTTCAACACCTCCCCTGGCCCGCCCAATCCCCAGATCTCAACATAATTGAACATCTGTGGTCCATCTTGGAAACACGACTCCGGCGACGATTTCCACCTCCATCCTCTCTCACAGAACTGCCCGATGCCTTGCACGAGGAATGGTGTAATATTCCACTTGCTACCATTCACGACCTCTATGCCTCCATCCCACGTCGCATCAAGGCTGTTCTGAAGGCGAAAGGTGGCTCGACACCATATTAATCTGGTAAGTTGCACTTTCGTTCAGGTGTTTCCATTATTCTGATAAGCATCTGTACATACTGCATATGCTTTGTATCACCAGACATGCAATTTGAATTTCAGGACAATGAAGGATGTTCCGCTTCAATATGATGGTGTTAATGCTCCGAAAGATCGGCCTCTCAGCTATGATATAAATGACGTTTTCTGTGAAGTACTTGAATATTTTGAAGAAAATGACAATGAACAGCTAACAATTCCTGAGCTAGTTGACAAAATGAAGGAGAAATGTGGCGAAAAAGCATTCAGTTCAAAGTACATGAAGAAAAAAATTCGTGATCATTACGGTGAAAATATGATAATCACTAAAATAAATGGAAAGGCAAATGTTGTTACTTTTAGAAGGACTGCAGAAGTTATTCTGAATGAATGCAATGAAATGTCACGGAAGAATGTAACGACGAAGAAATGAAAATGAAATTTATAGAAACAGCTGCGAAAATAATCAAAAGCGATATAAAAAATATGCCAACCCTAAAAGAAAACTATCCTTCTGCAACTGAAATTTCGTCTTTAGAACGTAATAAATTGTTAATTCCGGCGACATTGCTGTTATTTCTTGGTACAGTTTTTACAGGTAAAGGAAACTATCTCATTGTAGCAGCTATTGGACAAACTATTGTCCAAGCAACACGACCACGAGTGATCGTAATGCCTCTTCAGCTTAGTTTAGGTGCGCAATTACATCATCATTTTGCATCTCGCTTTCTGATCAATACGCTACATTGACTTGGATTTTCTGTGTCATATACTGAGGTTAAGAAGTTTGAAATGTGTGCCGCTGTAAACAATGGACGAGAGGAACACACCCCGTAGCCAGATCAATCAGTCATGTTTGCAGCAGATAATGTAGATCATGATATTCGGACTCTATATGGGAAGAACACGTTCCATAGTATGGGGATGATGAAAATGTATACTCGAGGTGTTCAATACCAAAACAAGGTTGTACCCAGAGCAAACGTAACACTGAAAGACGTAAAAGAAATTAAAAGTGTAACAATAGAATATTATCGCAGAAGGAAAATTGATATGACCGGTGTTAGCTATGGCATTTTGCCCGAAAACCCTATTAGCGACCCTATGTGGGGTCTTGACCTGCTATGGAAAATATCATGGCCACTTCGGTCTCCAAGGCCTGGGTGGTTCGGGTTTATGCAGGCTGCCCACGATGGACCGCATCCAGGAAAATCAGCTTTTGTCTTCTTACCCATAACCGACATGGATCCAACCAATCTCTCCTGCATTTATTCATCTCTTAAATTTCTGTGTAACGAAGCTCATGTACAGGGTGTAGATCCAGTCATCAGATTTGACCAAGCTTAGTGGTGGAAAGCACAACTGATTTTGAGTAACGAGTCTTCGAATAGTGAGCTGAAGAAAATAGTTCTGTTTTTTTTTTTTTTTTGGGGGGGGGGCTTTTCACACACTTCTAAGTTTCCTTGGGTGTATTGGTCACTTGATGACAGAGTCTGGTTTACGTTAAACACTTGAGCTGGTGTATGCTTCCAATAGTGTTACTAACATACTGTAAGGAAAGGCTGTTTCCAGAGCAGTGAGAGGAGACTTGCTTCTTGACAATGCATTGAATGCTCTTCTGTTCCAGTGTATGTTTGAAGGTAATGAAGAATCACATAAACTCACAAGATTTGGAAGACGTAATTACAATGTACGATAAAGTCTTGTCAAAGGAGGTGCCACACACCCACTCTTAAGCAACAACAAACTTTCAGATATAAAAACGAAACTCGATGAGAAGAAAATGGAACTTAGTTCGATGAATCGAACATCTGCTCTTTGGATTGACATAGACATGGTTGACATACATAGTACATAGACATGGTTGACATACTGAGGACATTTATCCAAGCAGAGAGGACTGGTCAGTGGAGCCTTTGCATCAAAGTGTGTCAACGCATGCTTCCGGTCACAACAACTATACAAAATCTATGTATATACACCTTCAGCAGATGCTAGAACTCGAGAGGACACACCCAAAAGTGCACAAGTTCTTTGTTGATGGACATTTTGTAGTTCGTAGAACAGAACGTTTCTGGGCTGCTGTTGCAACTGATCTAGCCATTGCACAAGTCCTAATGAGAAGTATAACATGTACTGGAGGTCTCATTCACGGTAGAGGATTTGATGTCACAATGCCAACTGTGGATTCTATCCATGCCTTCCTCCTCAGCGATTAATAGTGCTATGCAAGAATTTACATCTACGGGGTACGGTAACAGTGATCAGCACAAAGACTGCTCTAATCCCGAATAAACAGAGATAACGAAGATTTACAAGCTACATTTTCATTCCTCAAAGAGAGAAACCCTTTCAGTAATCATGGAAATGGGGCATTGAGAAACATTGCCAGCGGAATGCTTGCAGAGGAGAACGTCAATGTGGAAAGAATTAGGAAATAAAATTTTGCACAGTATGTTTGGCAATAATGTTTCAGAATATTCACTGAAAAAATCAAACCAAGCTGTAACTCTTAAACCAATCAAATGTTTGCTCTTAGATGGTGAACGAGTACATATGGACCCACAAACTAGTTTTCAGCGTTTACTTCTAGTAGCAAAGGTTAAAGATATAAATATTGAGTAAATGCTTCAGTATGAGCTTTGTGATTGTGCTCCATCAATGTTTGACCCTTCTGGTTTCATGAGAATTTCAAAAAAGTCAGAGTTAGCAGAAGCAATGTGGAAAATGATATAAGACTACATGCCCACAAGTGAGGACAATACTTTTCTTCAGGGAAGCAAAGCTGTAGTTGACGGTGGTTCATTGATTCATCGTCTACCATGGACCTGTGGAGAATCTTACAAACAGATTTGTTAAAAATATCTTCAATACGTAAAGAAAAACTTGTATGATCCTGTGATTGTTTTTCATGGCTACGAAAATGGTCCATCAATTAAAGACGAAGCACATCGTAGACGATCTGCAGGAAAAGCAGATGTCACAGTGGTATTTTCAGAAACCATGCCTTTCCTTTCCAAGAAGGAGAACTTCTTGTAAAATAAAGCGAATAAGCAGCGTTTCATTAACATGCTTAGTAAATGTTTGGTTACTTCTGGTTTTGAAGTTAAACATACAGATGGTGATGCGGATCTGATGATTGTTAAAACAGCTGTTCATTTTACAAAGGAAAGGAGTACTGTTGTGATTAGGGAAGACACAGATCTTTTGGTACTTCTGTCCTATTACTGTGAGATGGAAAACAAACCACTGTACTTCACATCTGCTGGTATCAGTACCAATCAAATGAAAATATGGGACATACGGAAAGTAAAGGAGCACTTAGTTGAAGACACATCATCTCACCTTCCTTTTTGTGCAAGCGATTAGTGGATGCGACAGTACTTCTCGACTTTTCGGTATTGGAAAAGGAAAAGCCTTATCCAAATTACGAGATAATCCCTTGTTGTTTTGGAGCAGGCGAGAGTGTTCGGCAGGTCGTCATCAAAAAGTGAAGAAATTATCAAAGCTGGAAAAAAGCCCTTGTCTGCTTATATAACGGAAAAGAAAATGAAAACTTGAACTCATTTCGATACAGACGTTTCTACGAGAAACCAGTCCTTGGTACTAACACAGTTCTCGTGAAAACTCTACCTCCAACTTCATCAACAGCGCAGCACCATTCATTAAGAGTCTTCTATCAAGTGCAAACTTGGATGGAAAATAGCAAAAATTTTTAACCTGAGGACTTCGGATGGATTTGCCAAAACAATAACCTGCAACCATTAATCATGACATCTCCCCCCTGCACCAGAACGCTTCCTATCCAAAATAAGGTGTACATGTAAAGGAGTATGCGAATACTAAAAAGTGTAGATTTAGAAAAAACAAAATGAACCGTTTATCTGCCTGTTCTGACTGCTGTGGTCTCAGCTGCAGCAATTCAATGTGCACTGAATATTCTGAGGAGGAAATTGAGTGCATCTAGGCATAAGTTTTAAAATGTAATTCTTATTACTTGTATTTCATTTTTATGTTTATAGTGCCCCTGTTATTCTACTTTACAAATATACATATATGTAAATATATATATAAATATACATACACATAACAATACATTCCTTTTATTTTCCTTCTGCTGCAGCTGGTACAGATCTTCTGTGCATGAATAAATAAATATATCACAGCAAACACCGAGATATTCTCAAATTTTTCATTCCAGTAAGAGGGACAAAGTTTTTCCGTAAATACTGTAGTAAGAAATGGTGAAGCAGCCGCCATATTGGATCCGCTATTTTGAAGGTGTTCCCCTATGTATATTTTTCTACATTTTTATTATGTTGTTTATAGAGGTGTAAGGAACGTAATTGGGCTAGGAAGACTTCTGTTGCAATTAGTTCCGGGTTGGCCTCCATATGTAGGCTTACCGGACTATGTAGAATCCTTCACGAAAGTAAGATTACTATTAAAAATAATAATAATAATACTTTCAGCCTAGCGTACAACAAGAATTTCGTCGCACTTTTAGCGTATAAGCAGAGGTGTCTCAAAAGAGAATATAATATCTTTCATCCAGAGGCGAAGCAGAAGTTGAGAGGACATAGTGCGAAGAGAAACTAGGGATATTATGTATAACTAAGCAACAACCACTCAGATCCAGACATAAGAAACTACGTGTCAGAAAATAGTGTCATATTCTCATACTTTATGCTTTAAGAAAATGTATTAACATAATTATAAGCAAAAGTCATCTTTCTGACAGAAGGTCTAGATGCAATATTTCAATTAGGATAAGTTTAAATTTTGTTTATTTATTCATTCAGATAATGCAGGGGAGTTACTTTCACTTTCTTCCACAGTAGGCTAGTAAGTGGTGATCAAATATTGTGAAAAAAGAAAGTTTAATCTTTTATACATCGATGACGGACTTCGAAACGCCACTGGAGAGGCTAGCCACCTGTTGACCAGATTGTCCTGTTGTTGCCGGTTTCCTGTTTTTCCAGACGAATACCGCTATGGTACTTAGTTAAAGGCTTTGGCCGTTATCTTTCCCTCACCTGTCCCCAGAAAGGGGCTCGAATCCCGCTGTCGGCCATCCTGATTGGGATTTTCCAACTTTTCCCCTGAGTCTCATGAGACGCATGTTAGGATTGTTTGTACCTTAATGTCTTGGGCGATACCTTTCCTCATCCTCTACCCTACCCTACCCTATCCCGACCTATGCTAAAGATCCCAAAAGGCCATAAATAAATTCAAATTCCAAAATAGCTTGTAAAACATAACAATTTTATTTCAAAAAGGTTTCATAAAAATAGTTTGATTAATTACCGTAGTCATTGGAATCTCTCTGAAAGTATACAAAATACCCAAGACAATGGTATATGTACATATAAAAAAAGAGAAAGAAAAGGAGAGAATTATTTCAATGTTTCAAACGTAATATTTCAAGCATTTTGAGAAACTATATTGATTATCTTTTAAGCTTCAGAGTATTTTAAGCCGCACTGATAGATTCATGAACATGAAGAAAAGAATCTTGTAACTGAAATGTTATGACGTCATGGATAGAATGTATAGTGAAATATCAAGTTGTTGCAGAATAATAAATGTTATTCAATGTCTAATATACCTGGACAGTATAAACAATGTTCGGCTTAGAGTTTTGATGAGTTTTAATGAACATTTCTAGAGGTAGAAAAAAGAAAGAACGAAACAAGAAGACTATTTAATGAAACTTAATCGGTTCTTGATGTGAACTCAATTTTAAATTTACGTTGAAAAGTGATCTTTAGGTTGGTTCTGTGATAACTAATGAGATATGAATATATTTATAATGCTATGAACGAAAGAGTGTACTAAGAAATGTTGCAACAATGTCAAGAACTATGTTGACACTATAAGATATACAAATAAATCTTTTCTAAGTGGAACTCATCTTACTTATTATAAAAGAGATATTCTCTTTATGATATGTGTAGATAAATATTTTATAAATTTGGAAGGTAGCCAAAAGGGACCCTTTCAGTGTAAAATAATTTAATTTAATCCTCCAATGTTAAAAGAGAATAAGTCAGAATTGCCCATTTTCCGCTTTTCTCCTTAAACCTATGCAAGAGACCATGTTCGATCGAGCTGTGTTAAAAGGAACTACAAATGACCTTTCAATCATAGCAATTTAATACAAATTTACAGCGCGTGTTAAAACGCACTAGAGTCATTGACTTGTTTCCTTTTAATAAAGTATCTAGTGTAATGTTTCGATTCGTTGATGAACGCGATGTCTGAATTACGTAGAGATGTTCCCAATAGATAGGAGCTGTACATGTGCCTAGTTATTCTGTGAATGTTGATTCTGAAGTTGACTTGACCTACGTTGTACGAAATGTGAATTATACAGAATTCTGTATTTGTTCTTTCGATTGGCGAATCGTCCGGGAGCTTAAATGTGTTCATAAAATTTGGAACTTCTTTAGCTGTTGTTCTGCGGGTTCATGCTATATGCCCATTTTCTCATAGTCCTTTTGTTAATGCATTGCTTAAGCTAACACAATGAACAATGGTCATTATATTCCCCAACTTATGCGCCAAATTTATTATTTTCTACTGGAAAAAGCATATTCTTGTAAAGTGCTTATCAGCGCTGAGAATTTACAAAAAATCCCATGTACGTCACATCCCTGATTAAAAATATTTGTACGATGAAATACTGGCTTGCCTAAAAGAGTAAAACATGCTCAAAAATGTTGAAAGATTCAAGCGGTAATATACATTGGGTTACAGCGCTTTTTTTTTTTTTTGAGAGAGAGAACAGATAACATTATTTTGTTATAATTACGAGAGCTGCGGGAAAAAATTCTGCTATCAATATGAAAAAAGACATGTAAAATTGTGGAAATGGCCTTATTGGTTTTCAAAGTATTCACCTTTAAGATGGATATACTTTTGCATACACTCAAACCAATTTCGAAAGCATTTTTTCCACTTTGAGTCTGGTACCTCCGAAACTGCTGTTTCGAATGCGTCAACAGCTGCTTTAGGCGACGCAAATTGCTCACCACGCATCTTCTTTTTAATGTTTGGGAACAAGAAGAAGTCATTAGGTGATAAATCCGGTGAGTACGGACAATGAGTCATTAATTCTGAATTTTTACTGGACAAAAAATCAACAGTTGTGTGTGTGCTGAGTGGAAGCTGGCGTTGTTGTGGTGAAGAATGATTCGACGATTTGGATTTGTTTTACGCAATTCATTGATTACCTCTGGCTAACAAATTGTTGTATACTACTCAGAATTTACAGACCTTCGATCTTCTAGATCTATGGTTGACACATGTCTGGTATAACCGAAGAAACAAGCAATCATTTGCTTGGAAGCACTCATCGAACGAGCAACTTTTGTTGGTTTCGGCTAAATTTGAAACACTCAAACAGTACTCTGCTGTTTAGTTTCGGCTTCGTAGGAATAAATCCAAGTTTCGTCTCCTGTAACGATGTAGCACATTACTTACCTCGTTCAATTTTTTGAGTATTTCTTTACTCCACTTGACACGAGCCTGTTTTTGAGCTTCGGTCAAGTTGTGTGAGTTCCAACGGCTTGAAAGGTTACGTACGTTCAGGTAACGATGCAAACTCGTATGTTCTGCTTTCATGCCAATGTTCAAGGATACTTGAATTTCACGGTATGTCACATGGTGATCTCTCCCAATCATGTAATGGACAGCCTCAGCATTACTAACAACAGATGTAGATGGACGACTTTCACGAAATTCATCACTGAGAAATGTGCGACCACGCTGGAATTGGGAAAAGCAATTGTGCACAATCCTATTAGATGGTGCTTCATCCCCAAAAGCCAAATGAAGTCGCTCGATGCATTGTTTCAGTGTTAAACTACATTTGAAATTATAAAACATCAGTGCCTGAAAGTTTTCACGCGAAATTTCCATTTCTCAAACAAAACTACTTCTTCCCAAGTTCCAACTGCTTAGAAAAATACATGCTTAGGCATAAACAAACAAAGACAATTTAAACAGAAAGGTCTATTCTTCCGAACTTTAAACAGTAGCATCACTGTAGATAGTATTTTGCAGAAACTTTTCCAGCAGCCCTCATATAAAACTGTCTGCATACACATTTGCAATGTGGTTTGAAATGTTTATTTTTGAATAAATATTTATCTCTATCATTCATTATAACATAATTCCATTAACATTCCTTGCTTTTATATTGAGTACTATATTAAAAGGGACTAACAAGGAGAGTCAGCCGATTGTAAAACTTATTTTCTATTCATAATTTTTGTAATAAAAGCTCATGACCTGAGTGTTTATTTGGTACTAAGATGCAATTCTGCGCCGTTGCCGAGAAAATCTGTTTTGAAATATTGGGCATAGGTCATATTGAGGTCTTTTTTATGTTTATACTTACAAGCAAACATACTGAAGGGGCAGAAAAGAATTATATATATTTTTCTTCCATCATGATTAGAATGTTAAAGTATGTGCATATGTAAATTTTGGCCACTCGAGCGGAATTGATCGAAAGTGTGGAAATATTGTTATGTTCTTAAGTTGGTGAAAGGAATGGAAGCCAAATACACGGTACTGGGTGGAAAGCGCTACCTGCTGGAGGGTATGTTCTTCATGGACGCCGTCTTGAAATCCGCCATATTGAATCTTGATTTACTTTCTTAAATGGGAAGGGGGCGTGTAATATGTTATTCTGGGCTAGAATTTAACGAGAAATACGTTTGTGAACTCAGTTTTCCCCTAACTTTATTATTGTGAAAGAGAAGAGCATGTGGCGTAGTTTGGGGTATTGATGCAATAGCCTGAAAACACCCATTTCGGTTTGAAATAACGAAATAAATAAAACCAAAGTTAATACAAATCCATATCGATATTGGAACTATACAAGTATTTTTAAGCGCCATCCTGTGCATGTTTTTGTCACATTGGTTGCTAATTTAT
>JAGDQP010027439.1:0-19682 GCA_022664845.1 Lepisma saccharinum
TTAAAATGTCTTTATAAGTTTGTAAGCTCATTTATAACTTCTCTTAACAAATATTGTTTTGTGAGTTCCTGATTTCAGCAGCAGAGTAATTTTGTATGATTTTGACACATTAGGCCTAATATAATAGTCTCTGTATCTTAAGGAAAAATCTAATTAATTTAATTGAACAGGTCACGCTCTAATTGCCTTGAATGTTTATTAGCAAGAATAAATATTCTAAAGGCACGGGATTTTTTATTCGTTTAAAGATTTCAAATCCACCTGAAAGTCAGTATCAATCTCGTTACGAGTGTATTTGAATTGAATTTTATTTATAGCCGTGAATTTTAGTCATGTTTTTTTCTACATTAGGCCAGGATGGAGAAGGTAGAAGAAAGGAAGGAACTGTCCCAGCATCAAGCTGGTGCGAGAACGCGGAAACTGGAAAACATCAGCCAAGATGGCCTATTGGTGGGTTCGAAAGTATGTGTTTCCCAATGGGATAGCAACTAAGGAACGCCAGCTCGGCTCTCGCTTTAGGTGTAATAAAATGTTCGCCAAGGGACGCCATTCTTCAGACGTATGACGAGATTAGACCTTAGATGCCAGTAATTTAAATGTAAATTAAACTATACTTCAAACATTACTCTAAAATTGTGCACTGCATCTGAAAAATCACTGTGTATGTATTGTTCTAATAATGAATTTTCAAGCAGAAAATAAGTTGAATTTAGGGGAGCCTGAAAACTGAAAATGTCACGAAGAATATTTTAAACAGGCCATCATATAATTTCATTCGTATTTTTTTCTCTATCCATTGCCTTCCTCTAATAGTAATATTAAACTTTCAGCACTCAGCATGCATAAAGGTCCTTCAATGCTGGTTTTGTCTTTATGCAAATAATTTTTGGGTTGAGAAAGCTATCACTTTTCCGCATTTACAAGACCTAGAATATAAGCCTAGTTATTCTTTCCATTAGCATTTCCATGGGATATAATTGTCATCACTGATTTTGTCTTTGCATGGCATTTAGGCAACTTTCGTTCAGTAGCTACCATCCCAAGTTTGGAAGTAGACTACCATCCCGGCATTTGCTTAGTGTGGCTTACGAAAAACATCAATCAGAATGGCGGTAGCTGGGAACAATCCCAAGACCTTTCGATTGCTAAACCGACTCTCTACCAACTGAGTTACGGCTGTTCGGTCCTCGTCACTAATGCACTGTACGTTCATTTGAATCCGTCTAATATCGGCATTGGAAATGTGCGTATCAAACCACAAATAATAATAATACAACGTTATGTCGATGAGTATAGTACTCTGAAAAGGAGGACAGAGTCTCAGTTTAAATCCCTACGCTGCGATAGTTCATGCAACTGGTGTTTTAGTTTATTCCGTTTTTCCTGCTTCACATTTAAAAGGTGGAATGTTCGATTTGAAAATTTTAAGTTAGGTAGTTATTTAGTACTTTTCTCAGTTAATGATCTTTATACAAATAAACAATAAATATACTGTATAACTACACTATGCCTGTCTAGTACTTTATTCTCTGTTCTACAAGTGGAAAATTCTTCTACAAAATCATTAGCTTTTCCACTGCCGAATGACTTCTTGTAAATGCAATTTACCAAAGTACTGCATATTTTTTGGGCGTATACTAACATGGGCATGTTTGTTGTTCCCAAGCTCAGTCGTCGGCGAAATTTGTCATATCTTCAACTATATTTATAGTGGGTCCCAACTTTTAGCAGTTAATTTCTCTACAAATATTCATCAACCTTTAATATGATAAGCGGCATTACGGGTAAACCAGTCAGTCCAGGAAATTCGGGATGAATAGAGAGTGGGTACATTAATGATTTGGATGCACTTCACTTACGATTTTGACCACGAGCCGCCACTGCTGGGTTCGTTTATTTAAGACTTGAGTTTGCATGCATATATTATTTGTGGTACGTTTTCATAAAATTTGGTTTACCCTTGACCTCAGAGGAATTTGTCTGCTGGGTACTCTAGTACAAAAGTAAAAGGGAGCGTTACAATGGAATTTTGTAAAGCATTTCCACATTACACACACACTTAGTCAGGCGTGTATATTAGAAGTAATATTTTTAATCTGTTTATGTTTTGCTGTCGGCTTTAAACGTTTTTAAAGTTAAATATTAATGGGTTCTGAAAATTTCATATATATTACAATACATAAATGTTCAAAGTTCATTTTACATGCGACAGAAACTTGACCAATGCACACACTTCCTATAGTCCGGACCGTATCTATATTAGTTAGTTTAAGCTTGCGTTATACAAAAACTTGCTTAATGCTGACAAATTACCAGTCTTCTGCCATTCGCAATTGGGACAAAATTGTCAATATCCTGCGATTCGCAATCCGGAGAATTCTGTCATTTACTCCGAACAAGCTTAATTGCGTTTCTTTTATTAATATGGAATATCAGAGGTGGGATAATGAAATCGTCCCGACTGGATAGGGTAAGCTTTAGGTGAATGATTTCGTTCATCGCATTACAATTGAAATTTACCAAGTTCCATTCCTGAAGGGAACATGAGTGTTCGGTGTAGACTTAAAAACATTGGTCTAGTCGATGTAATTAAATGGGAAACTACTACTGTTTGGGCCTCTGGGGACCTTAAACCTGTCTCTGGGCAAACCACTTATCATTATAGTAATTTACAATATATTTTGTAGAAGTAGTTGAGTTAAATTTTACTTGAGTACGTGTGGCAAGGTGTACAACAAGGGGGTCGCAATGAATGATCACTGGCCTTATGAAGTCTTCGATTTGGAAAAGTTCAAGAACCAATGTTTAACATTATGGATAATAGACAATGGACTAGTCAACAAATCTAGTGAAATTCCCCTACCAGCTAAATAATGTTCTTTTTTGACCTCACACAAAAACAATTCAGACTGAAATGGGTTTCAATTTAATATTCGTTTCTTAATAGAACAGAGTAATGAAATCAGATTGGACTGGATTTTTTATCGACTACCTACCTACCTTCACAATATAATTTCTAGGCTAGGTAGGTAGAGATAGTCGTGATGAGTACTATAATAATTTACAAATATTTTCAAAGTTAATTTTCTTTTCGGGACAGGTGCATTCACACACTAAAGGTGTAACTATTATGGAAAATGTATTTCCCTTAAATACAATCTTTATGAGATTAGGTACAAAATTAAATTAATTTTCCACCGTAATTTATTTAATACTATTTGGTCGAACCTGATGCTTAAATAACATTCTGGTAAAGGCATCATCTAGCGGTAGTTTTCTGCAATAGCAGAACGAATAAAAATTTGATATGGTAAGAGTACACTTTAGTAAATAGATAGTATTTTCAACCGAGGAAGTGGCAGTTGTCTATTCTCATTTTATTATTTATAATGTTAAGTTATGTATTATATTACCTTCATTGTATGATACCGCTGATTTGGAAGGAACAAAAACTTAGAAAGATGTCGCTGGTTTCTATGCAAGTGCACAAGACATATTTTCATATTTAAGACATAGAAACACGGATTTATTTTAATTGTTTAAAATTTTACAATTTTCAATTATTGTAATTTGCCGAGAACTACTAACCAACTATTATTAAATAATTAAAATTATTTTGAATTGTTGAATACGTTTCCACATAGTTCCCAAAATTATCACCACAGGAAGTTACAACCAGGGTGATAAAATTCAAGAAATCAATCTCTATGCTTCAAAGGAAAGGAAGATTATACAGAGGTAAAAACTTTGGAAGAGAACTTGAGCCAAATAAGGAAACCAAAGAGCATAATATGCCATGGCTTCTTATGAGTACATAAGTGAATATTATGCAAACGAGAAATGATCGTTGGCTCAGTTTGTGTGTTCGTAAAAAAATAAGCAGGAATGAGTAGTATCGTGAAGTGTACATAATAGTAACGCAATACAAAAATTGTTATCTTGGCAAATATTTGTGTCGAAGTACTTGATACTTTTAAGCGTTTCCGACTATCGGTATAAGCGATACTTTGTATGATACTTCCTGAGTCCATTGTTGACGGAAGTCCAAGAGAAAGAACCCGTCCAAATATAATGTTAGTCGTGGATGTTGTGATATGTGGTAGCAAAATCGACGAAAAAGACGTCACATTTTTTAAAATGAGGAAGACGGGTTATTCAATTTTATTCCAAGTGTTTCACAAGAGGATTCGTTAGCAGTTTTTCGGGACAGTTGAAAAAAGTGTTGAACAAATAAAATATATTCATTTGATAAAGAAGCTAAGGAATAAATAATACTGCTATTCCATCGAGTGGAGCAATGGAAAAACTGTTTAGTTTCGAAAGAGATGTTTACCACTACAGAAGAGTTCAGTTGTCACATGGCATACGAGGGTCACACTGAAAGTTTCGGGAAAATGACAGATAGAAGGAAAATCGAAGTACACTAATTTTTTATTGCTTTTCGAAGTATTCACCCTTTACAGCAATGCATTGTTTCATGCGATGGAACCATATTTTCAAACAGTTATGCCACTCCAAAGTCGATACGTGCGAAACATGCATTTTGTATGCATCGATGGCCTCTTCTGGAGTAAAAAATCGCTGAGCACGCAACTTGTTCTTGATTGTTGGTAACAAGAAAGTCATTTGGGGCTAAATCTGGTGAATAAGCCGGATGAGTCATGTGTTCAACGTTTTCATACTCCAGAAAGTCCATTGTTGTAGCTGCTGTGTGCGAGCTGGCATTGTCGTGATGCAGAATTATGTAACAGTTGAGGTTGGATATTCTGATCATGTTGAGTACTTCTGGAAGACAAATCGTTGTTTACCATTCTGCATTGCCTGTCCTGCGATTCTCGAATGCATTAGTTGCAATATGACCAGATTTACCACAAAATGAGGCAACCATTTTTTTTGGATACACTGCGTGAACGAACAGTTTTGGTTGGTGTAGCCTCATCTCGGAACACCCACACAGTAGATGGTCGATGTTTCATTTATCTTTGATATATATTATTCATGATTTCATTGCCAGTGTTTACTTGTTTAGTTTTATCACTAATGGAAATTTCAAATACGTCTCTTTTATATCGTTGTTTATTTACGTTTGCGTTCGTGAAAGAGACCAAGTCAAGTATCGTTGAAATATCGAGATAATTTTGAGAAGTATCTGTATCTTTCACTTGTTACTTGCTTAATTATCGCTATCACTATCTAGATACTTCCGTCTAGGACTATCGGTTATATCACATAGTATCTAGGCAGTATCTTTTCCATGTCTGGTGTGGGACCATGCCATTTCGCCACAGCCTAGATAGGATACTTTTCAGATAGGTATTGTAGGATGAACTATAATTAAGAGAAGAAATTATCCTTCCTTCAAATATCTGTACAAAAGAACCTACCAGATAAAGAAAGAAGGAATCACGAGATACATCAACCTCGTCGTCATAGTAACAGTCAATAAAAGCAAAGTTCTATCAGAAAGAAAGTATTTCGGCGATCCCACCTGAAATTACCACCTGCCCACATCAATTCACGGGAAAGAAACCATATTTGCAAAGTATATCCGAGATACTTTTAGAATTTCCCTTTAAAATTGGCTAGCGTACTGCAAGGTTATCATAATAATCAAACCATGAACAATTTCCATTTCCCCAAATGGACATTAACTTCGGACGGCTGTCTTCTACTTTTACCGAAAAAATAGTGACTGACGGGATGCGAGACTTAGCCTCCAATATCTTAAAGAGAAAAACCTCTAAAACCGATATAGCCTTTAACTTCCTTACAGTCATACATACTTTCTAGATATTAAACCTGTGCATTGGTTCGATCTTTTATCTACCCGAAATACTTAGATGAAAAGAAATGAGTAAGGAGTCGCAACGCATTTTTAAGTTATCGCTCCCAAGGTCATGTCATAGACTAAACTTGCTGCTATTGAAGACGAATATATAAAATACTATAGTTACAAGAAAACAATAATGCTTAAATCCTATTGACTATATTTTACCTCCAATTTAAATGGCATTTTTGGGTTCAATTTCGAAGATTTATTAAAATATCTGTTTAATTTTAACGGCCAACAGAGCAAAACTGTCGAAACGACAGCGGACATTACGAATATAGGTTGACATATTAACATAGTTGTCTACACGTTAAACCTGTTTTGCAGGGTCCTTCGTGTTTTAATACACCAATAGGTGATCGAATTAGAATCCCCAAATTATATCTTCACTCTATATTACCTCTGGATTTCCTATACCGATCACATGAAAGAGACTAAAATATTTGTAAACGATATTCAAGAGACTTGTAAACTTTTAGCTCACCGTCGGGCACCGTGAAAAGTTTCCGTACTTCTTTATAGTACTTATTATATCACGTTTAATTTTAAATATACGGAAACGCTCCACTTCATAACTTTCTTCTCTATTTCTTTTATCTCTCTTGTCTCTTTCTATTCTTCTTACTAATGTTCTTATTTCTTAATCTAGAATTTTTGTTTCTTCCCATGTGATTTCATGCTCCGTTTCTTAGCACTGTTTATACATCGTATTTCTTTCCCTCTTTAGTCCTTACATTGTTTTGGTTTATTCTCTTCTTTGTTTCTCCTATCTACATGATATTGCATTCCTTGCATTTAATTTTATTTATAACAACTGTTTCCTCTGCTTATCTTTTCTTCGTTTTCACTTTCCTCTTGCTTTCTCAAGAGCCTTGCTATGTTCTAACACCTTCTTTGCAAAATAGTAAAAGCTTGTCAACAGTGAAGGTGATAGCAGAAACAACATGGAAAGTAAAAAGAGATGAAAGGAGGATATAAGGGGAAAGAGATGGTAAATGTGCAAATGAAAGGGAGAAAGGCATGGCCTGGAAAAGTGAAAGTGTCTCCAAGAGACCATCCAAGATATCAACAGATTGGACAATATACCTGAAGAACGCCCTGATAAAGTGAGAAACCATTACGAACATTTTAACACGAATCTATAGGCAAATCATTTAATGCCTTTCATATATTGACTTTTATTTGGTGTCCCACTTCTGCGTGAATAATTTCAGGAGACAAGAGATATACAGTGTTAGCTAAAAGTCTCGATCCACCTTTAGCACGTAAATAAATGTCGTTTAAGGGAATATATTCAAGCTTCTATGGATATTTATTTCCATTATGAGGAACGGGAGGACTCCCAAGAACGGTTAATGATATTCATTTTAACGGTTATTGTTGAACCAAATCATGGTCCGCCAGTACTCCAGACTTCAATATCATTGAAAGTGAATCATGAGAGTGAAGGTAAATGAGAAACCCGCAGCATCTTAGAAAGACTTAGTAGAGATTATTAAGCAACTCTGGATCATGAAAAGCATCCTAATATTGGGAATGTTTGGGGTGTTTTCCTCCCTTTCCTTTTAAATCCAAAAGTGAGTTATTTCTTAAATGGTTTATGTATGTTTGCCAGCAGCTACTAGAGATCATAGTGCCTCCCACAAAGCTATACCCTCTATTTCTGGAAATGAAGCTCAGGTAGGTAGGATATTAGGAATATAGGGGCTAAGACTTATATTTTGAGTTATTATCCTTTATTTTACGTTTTTCATAAATCTGAGTCATAATCATTTTAAAACATACAGGCAGACCTGATAGTTATATTTAAGATGATTAAAAACGTGTACCGGTCAGAAAACTACAAACAGAAGGCAACTAATTGATCGTCTTCTGGGAGGGGCGACTATGGGGATAATGAAGAGCGAATCAAGCCCTGATAGTACAGAGATAAATACTGAGCTAAAATAAGGATGCATTATGAGACAGTCAATATACAATATGAACAAAACAGGACCAGGATGCGTAGCGCATAGATAGGTATTATAGTTAGATCTCTGGAGGGCAGGTGAATTTCTACGTAAGGGCTTGAATAATATGTGGTGTAGATATTTACATCGAAGGTTCTTTCAGGTACAGGATTTGTGAATATTCAGATATGTTTGTGTATTCAGCATGGGTATTAAGTGTGTGTGTTCAGATACAGAATATGTTCGAGAACATGGGATCGTTGTAAGAGATACAAGTTTTAAGGGTGATGGTAGAAAAGGATACGGTTTGCTCGAGTGTGATAGGTTGTGTACTCGAGGTATGGTTGCGATTGGTTCATGTTGTTCAGCAAGTTGGAGAGGTATAACAAATTTGAGTTTAATGGAGTCTGCTGTCAGTCGGCCTTTACATATATGTGTCCACATGTGTTGAATTTAGAGTTTCGTTGTAAGTTGGTACAGTTTTTGTGTTATGTAGGACAGTACAGACCTTCGTGTTTCAGTTTCTGTTCGGTTTCTTCATCAGTGATACTAAATTCTACACATCGGGTGATTGCTGATGATGTAGTAGGTTTACGTGGTAGTGACTCTTGTCGCAGATGTTTGATGTCGAGGCGAGTCATTCAAAAATATTTAAAATATATTGCGATTTATAGTCGATAAGTTAGAATCTGAGGTTTGAAAGATGATTATATAACGATAAGGAATGATTCTAAATATTTTATCTCATGGGGATGTATATAAAACACCGACAAAAGCTGCCTGGCATTTTTATATTTAGTGTCGAAATTTGATAACAGACATGAATACGTTTTAGTTGAAGATAATGATTTTCATCTATTAGAATCGATGACGTTGATATACTGGTCTGGTTCTGAATTAGTCTTTCTACTTACTGATGATAATTGCGTAGAACGTCTGGCTCTTCATAATGCCGTGTATGTGAACGTTAACCTGAAAATGTATTGCTTATTGAAGAGAAATGTGAAGACTTGAGCTATTACATCTTAATTTAGGAACCTTCAAATATCACGGCTAGAAGAATCAGCTTCAAAATGTAAATTGATTTATTTAATAGATGTTAACCAAATATTAACTTCCCAAAATTTCAATATCCCGTATTCTTAAAAATAGAAAATAGGAAGTGAGAGTACGAAGACCTCTTTAATATGGGTGTCCGCAAATTATTACTTTAGATGGATGTATGAACTAGTATTGGCTTATTCGTACTTTTTAAGCTATGTATAATCTCGTAATTTCTTCTAGAATATATATTCAGAAAAAGAAAGAGTAGGTTCAGAGAAATAAAGTAACATGATGATACAATAATGTTTATCGTTCATGTTTTTAATTTTAATGTTATAATATTGTTTTATCGATATATATTTGCATATTTGTGATTGCATAAATTACAATGAATGTAGCAATAAACCAGAAAATATAGGGACATAATCCCAAGTAGCAGCGATAAAATTCATGCAGTAAAAAAACATACATTAAATATATGAAAATGGAACAACAGATGGTATAAGATCATTATGAAACAAAGGGATTACGAAACTGATCCATTACTAGAGGAACACAAGCTTCCCCTCCACCTCAAAGTGCTTCAATTTCCACACTGATTAACAGTCTTCAATATTACTTAATAATTAACAATATTAAACATAGCAAAGCCTATTAAACAATAAGGCATACGTATGCCCTATGATAAATCCATACGTGGGTCATATCATCATTATTTTGAGGAACTACAAATTTAACCAATAAAACTTTCCCTGGGTTCCCCCCGAAGGAGGGTAGGCGACGGCCAGGTCAAAACTTTCAAATGGCAAATGAGGTCAAGCAATGTTTCGTTGGATACGTCTCGAGAAAAGGAAAATTGAGATGCAATTTTCGGCTAGGATGAAAATGTTCTTCCGGATGTGGTTATTCTTGCTATGTGACTGTTTTCTCCAAGATCTCAACGTACACACGCAAAAACCTCTACTGTACTAACCCATATTTTTCAAAAGGAGCACAAAAATATATGTAGCTGTTTTATCTCTTTGAGGATAATGAAATTTCAGGTAACATTCTTTTTCTATTGTCAAAATTCAAAAGAATGAAAAAATCTACAAGGCATATTTAACGTAAGACAGAAAGTAAGCACTGTCTCGCTCTGTAGCTCATTACCAGATAATTTATACCTAGACAACCCATAGATGCCTACTTTCGTTCTCTTCTGGAAAATGAAACGATCTGCAGGCACAATCCTAAAGCACGTCACATTATAGTACAAGACCTGAAGGTAGAAATGCATATACACTGAATTTATTTTAGACCCTGGCCGACATCTTCCTGAATCCTTTACCCTACCCTATTCCGGCCTGAGCCTTAGATGCCTAAAGGCCATAATACAATTCAATTCAAATTAATTTATTTAAAGTAAATTTCCTCGTACTTTATTACAGAATATGTTTGAAACGAGCACCGTTTATCTCTTGACAGAAGAATAGATGATTCAGGAATTCCATCCGTACATGTCTTAAAGTTTTCGTTGAAATATCATTGCAGGCTGCCGTTACTCTCTGTTTTAGACCTTCGATACTGTTTGGTTTTGTTTTGTAAACAACATATTTTTTGAGTGATCCAAAAGAAAAAATGATCGGAGAATAAATAAGGCGATCACGGCGCGGCGGCGGCCATTCGATGGATTATGACAACCTACTAGGTTTTATTTAATTGAGGTCGGTAATATAAATAGTATTCAGGGCATCCAAACGTGTTGAAAAATATACTATCTCCATCAAATTCAAACACTCCGTTATTATTAAATGTATTTTCCACCAGATCAGTTACTAAAGATGTATCCCCTGAAAGGTGCAAGTAAGGATCAGCTGTTAAAGTTTTGCCAATAACAGAGGCTCTATAATGTAGTTTCTTAATGTATGTGAGCAGTCGTTAATTTTCTGGTATGTCTGAGCGTGCCCTTTATTCAGGAGATGGAGCTTTTGTCATTTTTATTTCGACGCAACTTAAGCTATTTCGTAAAACTGTTAAGCATTATATTAAAAAGTAACATTACAGCAGTGAAAGTGTCGATGCAATACTTCAATTTGCTCTCAAAGTTTAGAAACAGAATTGAACACAATTTTATACCATTCTCGGCGCATATGTTGGTAGCAGAAGTTTAAAGTGATGACATTCTGGAGAGAAAAAAAAACACGTGTTAAGTCAGTAGTTTATACACAAATAATATTGGGCATTTTACCTGCATGTGACAGGAGACATCTTCATCGAAGAGTGAGGATAATGGAATTTGAATTCCTGCCTTGCAGCGAGAAAGTACGTAGAGAAACAAATATGAATACTTGGGAAGTTAATAGTGTGACTCTTATTAATAGATGAACAAGTGTAGTGAAAGATTTGAA
Organism: Lepisma saccharinum; assembly: GCA_022664845.1. NCBI lineage: Eukaryota > Metazoa > Arthropoda > Insecta > Zygentoma > Lepismatidae > Lepisma > Lepisma saccharinum. Next base: position 11,211 of record JAGDQP010027439.1, read on the forward strand.
ACAACCTGGTGTTCGGTTGACAGTGTTGGAGAATGTTCTGGTATCGGTACTTGTTTTAACACTACCACGAACAGATGCCGATTTTGAAAGGATCTTTAGTGTTATAGGGAATTACTGGACACAGGAAAAAATGTAGGTAGGAGGTGAGCACCCTCGAATATATTTAAAAAATGTAAACAAAGATAGACATACCACGCGATAAATTCAATAAAATCACAAAAGGGGAGAAAAATCTACTTCTGATGGCAAAAAGCCAGAAAAATATCAGGTCTACTACAGAAGGTAAGAAATACACATTTTTCATCTATGAATTTTCTTTCCGTACTCTTATTAGTTGAAACATTCCTAGGTATTATTCGGAGCTCCACTCTATTTAAATAAAGGACTTTACGCTAATTTCTCCGTATTTAGTCCGCAAATGTTACGGTAATTCTACAATTGGCCAAAGATACTGATGGCTTACAGTAGGACGTTTCAGATATAACTAATTAAATTGTCTAGTAGTCTCACTGGAGTTTCATACAGATTCTCCAAAAAGGAAGATATTTTTCACTTTGCCTTCGGCAAAACGTTTCTCTTCGTTTTGACTCATAATTAAATTCGTAAGATAACTTGTATGAAAGAAAGAATACACGCATATACACAAAACCAATCTAACGTTAGGAAGTCACATGGACTATGTCGATGAAATATTTAGTAGAAGTATGTTTCCAAGCGTATCTATTCGTCGATGTGGAGATTTGATTTTATTTCCCTTGGCTAAATGGCCTTGTACAGTACCTGAGCATGCCAACATCATGAATAATAAAGTCCCCAGGGAATTACACAACTGGAGAAAGAAAAGGAGCATTCGTTTAATGCGATTAAGAGTCAACCTCTTACAACGGACGGTCATAGTGGTTGTCGCTCAAATCGAATGCAGGCATAGCGCATATGATAGAGCATGATGAGGTGATATGTTTATGGAGAGGGGAGTTATGGGCCCTGCAACTTTAAATTTCACCAATAGGATATAAAGGGCATTATGCAAATTTAAATTGAATATCTTGACAGTGGTTAGAGCAATCGTAACGAAATTTGAAGACACAATACTGACGACAAATAGTAACTAAAACAATGAGCAGTGTTGTCATCTGTGAAGGAGTGTTCCCAACTTACAAGAAAATTACTTTTCATTAAATAGCACTATATATGCATCACGCAATGAACTTTGGAAAGGTACTCGTAGGAAAGAACAAAACAGCAGAGTCTGGGTACGTAGTGCTGCATACTTTTTACATTGAATTTTGAATTTTATTTATATCCTTCAGGCATCTAAGGCTCAGGCCGGGATAAAGGCTGGGAAAGGATTCGGGAAGGTGTCGTCCAGGGCCTATGTTGAAGATGTCATCTCGGCATTTGCCTGGTGTCACTGTGGGAAACCCCTGGAAAACCTCAGTCATGATAGTCTGATGCTGGAATAGAACCTACGACCTCCCGAATGCTACGCCAACGCTCTACCACTGAGCTCCGGCGGCTCGGTACATATTTTCGGAGATGCATATGCTGGAAATTTGCAACCGATATTATGGATATGTCGACACAGCTCTGGAAAATAATGCATGAAATTCGTAATAGACCTAATTCAAATTTAGTAGTTATAGCATAGTAATAATTGTCTAACAAGCAGTGTTGCCAATATTGTACAAACTACCAAAGCGCCAAACTTTTTGGTTTTCGTTGATGTTTGAACAAAACAAGTTATTGTCTTTGAAAATTAAAATACATGTGGCACAACACGACATACTATGAGGTACTGTTGGCTCAAGGAGATAGGAGGCGTGAGCGCGTAGGTATAGTAAAGGTATCGTGGAAAGAGAAGACGGGAAAGGGAACCTAGTCTGTTAGTTGCATAGTAGACGAAAGTACGAGTGGTCATGCGCATGTTTCTTGTTTTCGTTTGATGTTATTTGAATAACATAAAGATTTCTGCGCTCTAACAGAAGACAAGACATGTAGTGCAATGTCACTTGCTTATAACGGTTTGGACAGCTCTGTTTAGGTTGTAACCGTTTAAAGAGAAGTGGTATGTACGTGGGAATGTGCTAATTATCGACGAAGGAGAAGACAAGAGGTAAAATGTAAAGTTCGTAGTGTATAATTAGATGCCTGTGGGAATGGTTATTTTCATTATGAAAAATGAAACTAGTGGTGGTCCTTAAGATGTTAGTGGATTTTTTTTTTGTATTTTGACGAAACGCCGACTAGTGAAGAACGTATAGTATTCGAACAAATTAAAAAGCAGCTTTTTGTTCAAGAGTTTATCACACATATGGCAGTCGATGTCCTCAGCCAAAGTTGTCTAATAATGCCTTAAAAATTAATGTAAAAAATTCACTTATGATAGACGAGGAGGAACGTTACAAGCAGGAACAGAGTCACGTTGAGACGCCAGTCCAACATTAATGGATAGTCAAGAAAGCAGCAGTTCCTTGTATGTTCCATCACCACAAAAAAAAAAAAAAAAAAAAACACTGTGAAGAATACTCAGCTGACACATAGAAAATATGGGCAAAACAGCCAAGAGAAAGTGATGCTCCCACGCTTAGCCATCGGCATGTCACCTTATGCAAAATTAACTACTGTTATTGCACAAAAAGAATTGAAAAGTAAAACTTGCAAAATTTTAGAAGACGCTCAAAACTCCTTGTAGAAACAAGAAACCCTTACAAGAAAGAATTAATGAAAAAGTACGTAATAAATTTGTCGGAAAGATCAACATCATGCCGTTATGCGCGTCCGAATGATACAAATATGGGCAATAAATAATGAAAAAAATCTTGACCCGACAAACCCATTAGAACCCCAAGGATGGGTCAATGCATTCAAGAGAAAAACAAGACTACACATAAAGTGAGCCAGCGATTTACTGTTGATGACACTGATGTACAACAGAAAGCCCCAGAATTTGTTAATGAAATTAAGGATTTCCTTAAGAGTACAATTTTTCTTCAGATTAGATAATCAATGCAGATCAATTCAGATTCGATAAAAAGTTTTGAACTGGAAGAACTCTTGCCTTTAATGAAAGCAAGACGATCTTTTGAACTATGAGTTCAAATGTAGCAACAACGCATTCAAACCTGATAATGCCAGTTCTTGAGATATATTGTATGTTACTTCCACACATGTATGTTCTCGTCTCGGAGCCTAGTGAACATTTCCCACCTACCATGACACAGGAATTACCGAATATTAAAGCATATGCAAGCAAATCAGCAAACATGACGAAAAGTAATTTGAAAATATTCTTGAAGCAGGTATTATGACTTGATGTACAGAGCTATTCTGTTGGTGGACTCCTGGGGAGCAAACAAGGATGATACTCTTTACAACGCAATGAAACAGACTTGCGACTAGCAACATGATGAGCACACGAGGCTGAGCCATTCTCGCGCATGCGCATTACTCCTTGAAAGTAAATATTTCTTCCAAGTACGTGCTTCCAGTTTGCCAATTTAACGTATTGGTAGCATGTCGGAAAGCTAATCGAAGGAACTTGGGATCGAACGCTGACGTAGATTATATATTTTTTTCTTAATGAAAATAAATTTTCTCTTTTTATATATAAACGCATTAAGATATTTAGTAAAATAAGTGAACAAACGCATGTGGAGGTTAGGTAAGTCAGGTACCGTATTTTTTTATTGCACACACAATTAGCTCGTTCTTTCACAATGTGCTGTTCCTGTCGCTAGTCAAAAGTATGAAATAGTACCTGAAGCCATTGACTTTTATAAAAAGCTGATCACGGCTAAAGGTACAGGAATGATACACGCAGCTGACTTTTTTCTCGTCCATTCATGGTAAAGTTCATCACAGATACATTAATTTTATCATCTAACATTAAAGTGTGTAATTGCGACTATTTTCTCCGTATTCAGTCGTTTGTGCATTTCCAGTTTTAGCCAATCTACTGAAAATTTTTATCCACTTTGATTTTTTCAAATGTAGATATATCAGTGAATATCCAGGACCGTTTCAAATACCTTTGGAATATTGCTTCGAAAGTGGACTTGTCTGAATATTTCAGTAAATTTAATTAAAAACTTTTCAAACTAATGCAGCTCTGATAATGGAGAATCTGTCTTTTAGATATTTATTATCTATGGTCGTGATTTTTGCACTTTTGTTCTTCAATGGCGAAATATGAATTATGATGTTGAATAACTCTCACACATGTTCAGTTTACAAGAACTTAAAGTAGTTTTTTTTAAACTAATGTTGTAATCTATAAGGATATATTACAAAATGATTCATATAAACATTTATTAACTTCGAGTATACTTTCTTACTTAACATTTTGAACAAGTGTAGACTAGTCGCTCTAAATCAATGAGTTAAATAACACCATGACATGCACTTTAAAATGGAACTAAAAAGTAATCAAATAATACTCTGAACCTAATTGTACATGAATTTAGTTACTTAGTTATGTATATTTATATCTCTCGTTGTATAATAATAGAGTAAAATATCCTATTACTAAGGTGCAGGTGAAAACTGAGACTCTACTTCAGGGTATTATGGATACCACACTCCCAGATTTGTTTTCTGGACTGGTACCTAAACGTATTATTGTAGGGTTTGTATCTAATACAGCATTTAATGGTAGTTACACTACAAATCCATATTAATTTTAAGCATTCATGTATGCCTTTCTTTACGTTGTATGTCGACGGAACTCCGGTGCCATCTAAACCACTACAGCCGGATTTTGATAATAAGCTATATATTCATTCATATTATACACTACTTATAGGTTCTGGTATTTATTATTCTAATCAAGGTAATGATATTTCGCTTGCCGAGTATCCTAACGGTTATACTCTATTAGTGTTTGATTTAACTCCTGATTCAAGTGCCAGTGCGGCATCACATACTAGTCCCCAACGACAGGGAAGAGTTCGGTTAGAGGTTCATTTTAAGCAGGCCCTACCCTCGCCGGTAACAGCTATTATTTATGGCGAAATCTCCTCCGAGCTGGTAATTGATTTCCAGCGAAAAATATATACTGATTAAATAGTAGAAGAAGAAGAATGTTAAATACTATTGAACTCCAGCAGGCATTACAGCAGAATTTGCCTGCTGATCATTTTACGGGTTTGTATGCTGCAGATCAACTACCTCGCTTTATTCATACTCTAACTGCAGCACTAATTGTTAATACTGATCCTAGACATAAGTCTGGTGAACATCGGGTTGCTATTTATGTATGTAATACGGGCCATGGCGAGTATATGGACAGCTATGGTCTTCCGCCATATATTCCGTATCATATAAGGTTTCTAAAACAAAACTGTTTATTCTACACATGGAACAGTAGACGTATTCAAGGTTATTTATCTGAACACTGTGGACATTATTGTTCTATATATTTAGCATATCGTGCGGCTGGCTATTCGCTATAGAACTTTTTAAGTAAATTTGCCAACAACACGAATGTTAACGACATTATGCTTTATTCGTTTATAAGAATGGTCCCTGGCGCGGGAGTAACATCCCCCTAAACCCCGTGTGTGTGTGTGATGTAGCGAAGAGATTTGGTTTATTATGTAACAGTGTGTGTGTTTTTTTAATGACTGAGGAAAATAAACAATAACAACAACATCTGTATTTCTATGTTTTCATATTTAACCTTTGACCTCGAGATAGTACTTAATACCCACGTAGCAAATCTGAAAACAAAATTTCAATATGTCTTGCCGTTTACGAGATATATTTAACCTTTGCCTAGGTTATAGGGTGGGGGTATAGAAACTGGCTTCAAATTTCTGTTAAAATCTCTGCTATGTTAAATAGGGGATGAAAAAAGGTGCCGTAGTCTTTCATAGTGTTGAATTAGCTTATATTCCTGTGTAGTCTCTGCCATGTTAATTAGGGGTTGTACCATAGCTTTGTGGCCTTTTATGTAAACTCTGCTATGTTAAATAGGGGATAGATTGTAGTCTTGTCGTTTCTCATCATAATCAACCTAAATCCAAATTTTGGCAATTAGTCCCCCATATCTCGAAAAACACCCCCATTATGGCAACCCCCTGTCGTTTTTCATCATAATCTACCTAAATCCAGAGTTTGGTAATGATCCGACGAAAATTTTGGCAATTAGGAACCATTAGGATCCCATATACACCACGATTGCTAGGTTCCACAATATGGCTCATAGTCTTTTATAAAATAAATTAAATTATAATTAAATTCAAAACAACCCCCAAGTGAATTTTGGGGATTCCGTGCTCGTAGGGGGTAAAAATGTGTTCATCGCCTTTTATGCCCTGTTAAATAGAGGTTGGAAAAAGTGCTCATACTCTTTTACAAACTACTACTACTTTTTTTACAATTAAAAATAAGGGCCGTAAAAGAGAATAAAAAGTAACCAAATCTGGTTCCGAAATTCGAGCCAAAGGTGCCTAATTTGAGACAAGGTGACCCTACTCATGTCTTTGTTGATACTCCGGCCTTTTTTCACACAGAGCACGGTGCACTTTGATCACTTGTTGGTGGTAGCGGTAGGCATTACAGTTTGACCCGGTTGCAACAGCTCAAAGTAGATGATACTATGTTGATCCCACCAAACACACAGCATCGTCTTCTGTCCGAAGCGATTTGGTCTCGAGGAAGATGTCGATGGTTCGCCGGGATCAACTCACGATTTCTCGCCTTTCGCATTCGCGAAATATACCCACTATTCATTGCCCGTCACAATCCGATGCAGGAACGACTTTCTTCTTTGTCTGGCGAGCAACATTTCACATGTGTGTTGGCCTCTCTCCAGCTGCCGATCGGTCAATTCATGCGGAACCCATTTTCCGATCTTCTGAACCTTTCCCATGGCACGTAGACGCATGGAAATGGCTGCCTGAGTAACGCCCAATTGCTCGGCAAGCATTTATTGCTATTAGATATCGTCCTGGTCCAACAGCGCCTGCAATTGATGGTCCTCAAACTTCCCAGGCAAATTTTCACGCTTCTTGTCACTCAGGTCAAAATTGCCGTCTTTGAACCGACGAAACCAATCGCGGCACATTGTTTCCGATAAAACACTGCCACGATCGGCCTCCACAAGCATTCGATGCGCGTCAGCAGCCGATTTTTTCAAATGGAAGCAGAAAAGCAGAGCTTCAGCATATGCTCTTAATCTGGCACAAAACTAGCCATGTTTACCAACGGCACACTGTGTTGTTGTTGTCTGCACTTGCTGATGATGTGCACTGATTCGTGTTGCCAGAGGTCAAACTCATTCACACAATAGGTCTAGCGTGCGCATGGTAGCTTCATACGTTCACCAAAGAAATCTATGGGTAAACAGCGGGTTTAAGCTTATACACCTGGAAAAACTAATTATATTTTTTTTATCTCACCTAACTGGCATCAATATCTTCAGAACAAAACAAAATATGCAACTCATATCTTCCTCTTACATTTGACCACCATACTGTGAACATTACACCTTCCCACCCTTTTACAAACTCGTATCTTCTGATGACCATTGAAAGTGCGGTATGGTCATAGCTATTTATCCCAATGTTGGAAATATTATTTACTTAGATCAATTCGCCAAATGTCCTTATCCAATTAACAATAATCTCATTCTCCATCCACTGCTTAATTAGTCCATCCGAGACAAAATACAACCACCGTTACTACCTTTCTTAATTTGCTGAAGATACACATGTTGAAACGAAAGCATTTCCCCTGACTTTGTGCCACATATAACCATGCTCACGCAAATCATAATCTAACAAACTCCTCAGAACAATGCAAATACTTGTATTAGAAAAGCTACATATAATTTTACAAGTTTCGAAAAACACACATTAAATTCTTTCGGATGCAATCGACCAACTTCTGGTGTAATTTTCTAGAGAAATGTACTGTTTCTTCAGTCGAAATCAACTGTTTTGCGCACCAGATCTACAACATATGTTTCTAACTCTCCTACTTTCTCATCCGATCCTGGACAAGCAATTGTGGGGTTCATAAGTATAATTACTTCTATAACTATCTTAGAAATAGGTAAAGCTATAGAATTCAATGTTCTTTACATTTAAGTGTGGTTCTTAATTGACAACTAAACATAGTTGCACGTCTTGCAATTAAGATAAAAAGAACACTGAACTGCTGAACAAGACTATATTTTTCGTAAAAATAAATTACACGTAACGTTTCGACTTTCTAGCAAAGATCCATATCAGAGATACAAAAATTACACACATATAAATACAGGCCTAAAAATCTACCTGCTCCCTCATTGGTCGAATTAAGCCTCCAATCAGAGACGTTCGATCAAGCAGCCTCTCCATTTGCCGGAACAATCAGTCAATCAGAGACGCCATAAAACATGCCATGTTAACAAAAGAGAATCAACATGAAGCAAACTTAGAGTCCCCTAACACCTCAATTAACATACATATCTCTGTGTTTGTCAACAAT
>JAGDQP010027440.1:1176-16443 GCA_022664845.1 Lepisma saccharinum
TACACTCCATTGTAACTTTCATATTTGTCTATATATGAATATATTTTTAAAACATATTTTAATGTTTTGTTATTACAGACTTCTTTATCCTAAAATAAATACTACCCTGCAATGTGGCTGGGTTTGGCTGGTTGCAGAACACTTTAGGATTTGGGTCACAAAATAGTAGCTGGAGAAAAAGTATGAACACCGAAATAAGCCGAAAAGAAGAATAAATAAAATAAATTAAAAAATATGATTTTAATTAAAGGAGGATTCTTTTTTTTAAAACGCATCTTTTTTTAAGAACTGGAAATTGGTTGAAATTACTGTATTTGTCTTCATGAACATTGGAAACAGAAAAAAAACAAAGAAAGGTGAGAGAGAGTCCATGATCCTATATGATAGAGTAATTTCCAGGAAAGTCAAGACAGCCCTACGGCAAGGTCAATTCCACATCCAAAACACGCAACCTGCGCGTGCATTTTGAGACAAGATGAGCGTCAATATGTATTTATTATTTTACACTGAAGAAAAAGATCAAATGTAGTAGGTTGTCACAACTATTTTATGTTAAGTTATACGTCGGTTATTAAATGGCAATGCACACAAACAGAAAATAACTTTCACGGAAAGTGAACACAGTGCTTTATTACCCAACTGGATAAGAAAAAAGGTCCACCATAAATATAGTACATCTAACTATAGGTAATGAAGATCATGATACTTCCTAAAATAAATTCATAAAACACTACATTCGTAGCTGAATACATTTACAATTTCCCAAAGATCCTATTATAATGAGCAGTTCATTTATGAGATGTGTCTTGAAGAAAATAGTGTGATTTCAGTTGCTTTTATTACTAACATCGACCTTCTCATCTTAAGTTCAAAATAATTGAGTGAAGTACTACATGAAAAGAAAAATGTTGCCTCTTTAAATATTGAACAAAAAAAAAACGCATTTGTAAAATTATGTCAAACAATATAACTTATCTACAATGTAGTTCTTATAAAAAGCTAAAAGAAAAAAAAATCCGTAGAGACCAGCCAACTTCTTGTCTCAATCCACAAAAGAACTAACTATCCGTGCCACAGTTTCCCTGTCGTTGAGTCTGGAAGAATGAAGTCAACAATGTGACCAAATTCCAAAAATCCTACTCAGGAAGTGTATCTTTTTGAAAGTAGGCCTTATTTCCCTCAAGTGCCTTATTAGAAAAAAAATAAATCACTTAGTGGAATCTCGCGGAATGACTGTCATGACCGCGATTATATACAACACGTAACCCATGACGGATTACGGTCAACCAGGACAATTAGAACACGTATTCCGCCAGGCACCCTTCACCTCAAATTGCCGAGGGCACCCCAACTAAAATTTTTACGGTCAAAAATCGATAGAACAAGTGCAAAACTCCCCTTACACCCACCACCCCGAGACTGAAAATCCTGGCGGAATCCCTGAATTCAAACGTAGATACTCGATCCACTAACTTTCATAACAAAGATGAAAGGTCGTATTCACAAAATATTAACTGGGAAAAATTCAAAATCTGTCTACATTTTGACATTAATAAATTTTCTAACTACGCCTCTGTTTTCAGCATCTTCTGGGGCCAAGTACTAGATTTAGAACCATTCATCATTTCTGTCTGAATTCACCACGACCATTTTATGCTACACCAAAGATATGAACATACTAAAAAAAGGAGGTCAATAAAAGTACATTGCCTGACATAATGAATACATGAGTCAAATATAGTTATGGTTGGAATTCACTCTGCAAGTTCATTACAATCACAACGAACGCATCCCTCTTGTACTACTTCCAAGAATTTTGAACAAAAACGCTGGACGCCTAAAGGCAATCAAAGAGAAAAAGAGAGAAGAACCGCAATGGCTTTAAGCAATACTGTCAATGGTATGTGAAAAGAGATGCACATCCCCCTATCTATCTGAAAGTACATTAGATATCAGATGATATAAAACCCGATTTCCAGGAAGATAGATTGAGAAGCAACCATATGTTCTAATTTTACAGCTATTGGCGCCGGAATTCTAAGAAAAGGGCGACACAGCGTCAGCTATTTATTCTCGTTAACGGAAATGCCTTCGCTCAATTCTGGAAATACCGTATTTGCAGATACGGATTAAAGAATGAACGCCTATGTAAAATTAAATCTAATTGCAGTTAGCAAGATTATTCTTGGTTCCTTTAGTGGAGTATCGGATGTGTGAAGTTAATTCGGGATTTCTACGATGCCGGAATTCAAAGTTTCCATATTCTGACATTCCGCCGTTCCGGAATTTCGAAAGTCGATTCGAAATTCCGATTCTGGAATCCTGATGTCCATTCCAAAATTCCGAACACACTAGTGGCCTAATCGCAATGAGGTGCTGGGACAGAGTCGAGACGAGAGGAACATTCTATATACAAAGATAATTAATTGGTAATGCTGTGGTGGTGTAATGGATAGCCTATCTAGTTGGCAAATTGGGAGAAATGGGTTCGAATCCCGGTCACGGCAGCTGTCAATTTTTTCTGTGTTAATTTCTCTGCTCAGGCTAGTTTGTATGAGCTGAGATTTACTTGTTTCCCCATTCCCACCAGTTCAATTTCTTTGCCAGGATGATTTGCTCGCCATGTGACTTCACCCCTTAGACCCATAGTTTTGTGATAGATTCAGTCCAAAGATACCTGAACAGTCCACTAACGTTAAAACTTAATCTGAAAGCGCACATGATAAAACGTTTTAGCAGAACAAAAAAAACGGAACTTATTTAGCTTCACTTCGTATGTCTGTAATGTACGTTAGTGCCTCCACGAAAGCAGGCTGAAAGAAACAGATTACAGATTTGAGTTCAGCGACCTTCAATTTTCCGGTCATTTAAAATCTACGTCGTAGTAACTAAAGATGGCAAATCCTTTTCACTTGGTTCGTTTTTCCCCATTTTCACTTCAGCGTCTCAATGAAAGCAAATACAGAAAAAAAAAAATATTTTCCATTTTCACTTTAGCGTCTACGATTTATTTGGCCTTCATAACCTCAGAACTTAAAATTCGGCAGGCTTTTTCATTTGATTAGTTTTCTCCATTCAAATAATTCACGTTGGTTTTCAATATACACATGTCATCGAGCCGGCCCTAATTAAAAGTGGAAGAAGCATTGTGTTGAGGAGAACATTCTATTAATTTTGAAGAACTTCTACTGTATCTTTGATAGTATACATGCAATTGTACATAGAGGAATATTTAAGTATTATTCAACATGTGTTTTGAGGGTGAGACGTTCTCTTAATGTAATATGTGTGTGTACATACATTTCCTTTGGTGGATGACTTGAAAGAAACCATGAGAAACCATACAGGGAAGAAACCTTCTCAATGTGATATGTATGCATATACGTTCGTTTGATGGGGTAGATTGAAGGAGCATATGAGTGCTCATTAAGAGGAAGTTTTTTTTTGTTCCAGTGTAATATAATCAGTTTTTTTTTGTGTGTGTGTGTAATATAACTTCGGAAGACTAGTTTGGAAGAGCGATGCTCATTTAGAGGAGGAGTTTATTTCTCAAAGGTGATGCATGTTATAAATTTCTTTTAAAGAGTGATGGTAAGAGTATATTGTGAAGGTAGAGTAGTTTGGATAGGCTTATGCGTTCTCACTGAGGGGAGAAGTTTTTTGTTTTTTTTTTAAATAACGAAATAACAATCAAGTATTATTAAACATAATTATTGTTTCAAGGGGAGAAGCCCTTTCAATCATATATGTGTGCATACAAATTGAATATATGAGAGCTCATAAGGAAAGAAGCCGGTTAAATGTAATATGTATACATTAATTGAAAAGGAATATGGGAACACACAAAGGTCTTTTGATTTATATATGTGTACATGTTTATTTGCTTGTGAGAATAACTTGAAAAAGCATTTGATTGCTCATATGGGGGAGAAGCCTTTTTAATGTGGAAAATGTACACAAATTTTCTCGGAAGGATAGACTGGAAGAGCATATGGGTGCTCATTTAGGGATGTTACACTCAGCTCATTCTTTTTCTTTCATTTCTTTGCTACATTTTGTTTGTACAATGTATTGAACATCTTATGTAAATACTTTATTGTCCTTTTAGTTATATGTATGTATATTTATGCTATGACGAAATGTAATTTGTTAATACCTGTAATAAATGGAGAAATAGCTCTTATAGGTACAATAAATAAATACATATTATATGCTAAACATTGTTGAAGGGTACAGAAGAATGATCAAGTTCTGGGGAAAAGAAACGTATTTTAAATTACAAACACTTGAATTTGAATTCAGTTTTGGTTCAGGCCGAAAAGATCCCTAAAACGCCAAAAATAAATTTCAATTCAAGTGTTTAAATTTTGAAAATTGAGCTCTTCACACAACTTTCAAAAATGGATTTTAATCGCTCTTCCCGTGTTTCCTTCATTTGTTTGTTTAAATAGAAGAAGCTCTTTCGTATCGGAATGGATATTAATAGCTTGAGACTAGAGAAACCGAGCCCCTGTAGCTCAGTGGTACAGCGCTACAGTAGCATTCGAAAAGTCGTGTGTTTGACCCCAGCGGCCGACCATTCTGACTGAGGTTTTTCCTCCCAGTCACACCAGGCAAATGCCAGGATGGTACCTTCAACATAGGCCCTGGCCGACACCTTCCCGAATCCTTTCCCCTTCCCTATCCCGGACTGAGCCTTAGATACCTAAAGGCCATACATACAATTCAATTCAATGGATAGCAGTGAAGAATAGGTCGTAAGTTTATTGGACTGGGTTTCATAATCTTTCTTTAGATAACGTTATAGGAGCTTCCACCACCAACTACTGTGTCAGGCTGTTCTCATTTCCTTTTCCACTCGTTTACAATATAATGCTGCCATTTTTATTTCAGCAAATTTCCGGCTACCATTTTACCGCTTTGCATTTTCTTTCTATCATTTTTACTTCTACCAAATTTCTCACTGTCGTTTCTCCCTACAAGTGATAAGCATGATTGTAAGAGCCGTATGGCAAACCTAAGCAGAAAACAGCTCCCTCTTACGTGTAATGTGGAAATAATAAAGTAGTACACATAACAAGGATCATTAAAATCCCACTGTGTAATCACTATTTTCTTACTTCACATGACTCAGCGCGGACACTGTTTTATAAACATTAGATGCATAAAAGATTGTAGTCTTATACCTGTATCTTAAACTATTGTTATCAGAGCAATAATTTCGATGAGAGTTATTAATATTCCATTAAGTATTAGTATATGAGACAAACAATCATATGGTGATCATGTGAGGTAAGATGCATTTGCCATGCTGTTCCATTGCATGAAACGTTTTTTTAGGCTTTCTCCTCAATACCCCACACCATGATGTGACTATGTGGATACATAATTTAAAATATATAGAAATGTTGAAGATATACTCAATCTATGTGTTTCGTTCTTCAATTTCATATTTCATGACCAACTGAACATGCTTCTTTTCTTGGCTGAATATAAATATATATACTGCAAGTTAGCAACATACTTGGCTAGTTACATTTTTTTTTTTAACGGACTGAACTAGCAAGCTGCAAACTTGGCCTAAGCTTGTCACGTCTGAGAAATGACGTCACACATCTACTACTCTTCCAGGGACAGGAATGGAGAATAGAATGGCCAGAAACTTAGCTGATGAACCATCACGACATTCGTCATGTGGAACTGAGGAAAGCAATGGAAAATATAACGATGGTCGGCAGCGGAGTTCGAAGTTACCAAGCGACTGTGGCTCAGTGGTAGAGCGTTGGCTTAGTATTCGCGAGGTCGTGGGTTCAATTCCCCCAGCCGACCATGCTGAGTTTTTTAGGGCTTCCCCTAAGTTACACTAGGCAAATGCCAAGATGGTACCTTCAACTTAGGACTTGGCTGACACCTTCCCACCTCCTTTCACTTCACATATCCCGGCCTGAGCCTTAGAGGTTTAATTTATGACATTTATATAACTTCTTAAGACCGGTGCACGGATTGCACAACTAGATCACTCATACAACTTACAGGCTTCCATTTTTACGTCCCACTTAAAGATTTTTTAAAGGACAAATGACAATATTACTTTAGAAAGCGGCCCGATAATGCTTAAGAACATCAATCGGATAAACTAACCCACAATATCAGTGTGTTGTTTTCGATGAGAAATTCGAATACCTGTGTTATGCCGTCATACTACTCTCAAATTTCAACTTTCTCGCCTAAATGAAACCATTTCGAAATCTAAGTACAGTAGTTCATTTGGTGGATATTAATTAGGATCGTTTTGAAAATGTCAGTAAACTTCCGCTACATCATTTTCATAAATGAAACGTGGCTTCTTTTAATCCAAGCTGGTAGGAGAGGGAATTGCAAAATTTACAACACGCAGTAGTTAAACTGCTTTCTGAGCTACCTGTTAAGACTACATGAACCGCATCGAACTGGAATTCATAGAATCTGGTGTGCATTCATAAAAAGCATGCAAGAGAATGTACGAATGTAAAGACTGCTTGCTTGAGATGTTAAGATCTTCAATTACTACCCCTGCAGAAGAAAGAAAGAATCGGAGATTAACCACAAGTTTCTCTTGAACGTTGTCACTTTGAAAATAGGAAAGTCTAATAAATAATTTAAAAAAACAACAACAACAGAGTAATGATACCCTGATCCTCTAATAGAAGACTGGATTCAATGTCACTTGTGCTATGAGTGGTAGCATGAGCAGTGCACCTGTTACAAAGGAGTACGTGTTTTTATTTGCAACGTGTGTTAAATTTTGTTTATGCGTACTTTTGTCCCTGCAGATTCGTACTCTTGTCACACAAATATGGGCAAACATATGTATTTGTACTGTTTTTTCAAGTACCCCTGTGCTTTAAAGATATTACGAATAGAAGCGCGGAACTAATATTTTGCACGATAAGCTTGAAATTAATGCATAAGATTTCTATTGTAGCCAGTTTCTACAGAGATGGCGAGCTTAATTAAAATTTCTATATTCTTGTCCCTCCTTCCTATACCGTGTGGAACGTATGAGCAACTTACTTCAAGAAGACAGTCGTGTAACTGTTCGCATGATATCAGATGTTCTAACCTTGAATAGAGATGTGCCACCAAATTTTACGTAATGATTTAAAGAAAAAGAAGCTTAATAATCGACACTCACATACTGAAAGAAGAACAAAAGGAAATCAAAACAACAATTCCAGTTGAGCGATCGCTCTTCCACATCCTCCATATTCACCCGATCTCTCGCCGTGGGATTTTTTGTTTTCCCTGTGAAAATGGCGCTTAAAAGGGAAACGAAATTCAGCAATATAAAAAGCTGTGTTCGATGTTCGGAGAAGCATCCAAGAAGAGATTTTTCCCTGCTTACTTTCGAGACCTCCACTGCGCCATAGTTGTAGAGCGCTCATCTCTGGTGCTTAGTCATCGGTTCGAACCCAGATCATGCCATACGTGTTTAGAGATGGACTAACACCGTGTATGAGTGGGTTTTCTCGGGGTTCCCCCGTTTTCTTCAATCTACCATCATCATCCATATGGCTTCAGCCAAAGTTGCCTACATGCCCAAAATAATATTCAATTCAATTCCAATATTTCCAGAAATGCTGACAGCTGTGTATAAAATAAATAGCGAAGAATCAGAAAAATATTTTCTTCAAAATTACATGATGTGATTGTACTTATATCTGTAAGTCAGCAAATTTATACGATGTTTCAGTTTTTATTTTTGAAAAAAAAAACTCACTTGATGTTATGGAACAAAACTTTTGTCCATAGATGTACCATCCCTGTATTTTCCTGGTAAGACTGAGGAAAAATGTCAATCACAATGAGCGTCCACTACTATCGAACAAAGGAGTTTCCGATTCCTAACCCAATGCTCTATCTACAACTGAGCCATGGCCGCTCGGTCTTTAGTTATCGAGTTGAATAATTTAATATCAGTCCTTGAATTTTTCTGACAAAGATTACATGTTCTACAAAATCCAAGCATTGGTGTCAATAATAAAAAAAAATTACTCTTTTCCCTAAGAACTGCAAGTTGAAGAATGATGCTCGTTACTTTATATATGATGTATGATACATGTGGCTGACTATTAACTGTCCTTGACCACAATTCTCTTGACAACCAGTAACACGAATAACATAAAGAAGCAAACCTGAATTGCTTGTGGTTTAGTTACTTTCACAACAAACAGCTGGACTCTTATTACAGCCGGCAGCAAAACGGACCTGCTCTTGAAGATGGTATTGCCCTTCCACATAATGTTTATGACATCAACGACAGACCAAATGGCCACAACTGATCCTAAATGTAATAGTTTCGCTATATGGTAATGCGACACATTCAAACTTGTAGCCGAATCACACGGGAGGATGGGAGTGATTTTACCAACTATCTTATATAATAAAGAGGAAATGAAGAAAAATAACTATTGTTTTATGTTGCCTACTCAGAAGATACTAACTGGAATAACCGTCAAGAAATTTTAAATATGTCTGTTCATTAAACCATTTATTCATCCTCGCTCTTGACCACAGGGTGCCCGAGAGGTTAGCGCGCTCGCTTTCTGTGCGCGCGGTCATCGGTTCCCGCCGAGGTCTACCGAACGGAACAGTGCGGAGCCCACTTTACCAGAAACTATAGGTCCTGTCCTAGAAGCTCACCCAGCTCGGAAGTTGATAAGAATTCATTCACACACACACACAAACACACACGAAGATCGAATATATACATTTCGAGGATTTGAAAAACTAACTAATATAAGTGATGGCTCAGGCCAAACAGATGATGATGAGAGAATTGGTGGAATGAAGAAAGTGGAAGAACCCCGAGAAAAATCCAGGTGTACTGTGTTTGTCCACCTCAAAGCCAACATGGCACGAGCCCGGATCACGCACCAAACGTGAGCGCTCTACCACTAAGTCATCGCAGACCACGACCATAATCGACAGATGAAAACATCTTTCAACTACTTCATTTTATCACCTTCATTAATACCTTGAATATTCCACCTACTTTTTAGCATATGGGGTATTTTCTTACTGGCATAATTTTCCCCTTCCACAGAGTTCAGAAAATAAACTTATTTACAAGGATGTAAATTTCTAAGAATTATCATTTTAGCGTGTTCAGCGAGCAGTAACACAAAAGTTCTCTGACTTTTTACCCTGGTTTTCCTATTTTTTTTTCTTTTCAGATTTGCATTGACACGCTTACTTAAAGGAAAAGATAGAAAAATAAATGTATGTTTACCTTCCACACACAATAGCAGTTTTGAACATATGAAAAATTCTGGTTAGATTAAAAGCAAGGTGTACTGACGAAGTAGCTTGAACACAAATTTCTACAACCATGTGCCTTCTACTTGTTCTATGGACAGGAGCAACCACAACCTACGCAGGCAGAACACGGATAAATCCTCGAATTCTTTGACCTTTCTCTGGTTTAAGGAAAATTCCGTGGCTTTTCCAGGTTTTCCAGACCGCTGGACACCCTGCATCTTATTCTTGGCACATACTTCAATCAAGCATGTAGCAAGTATAGAATTTTGAATTGCATTCATGGCCTTCAGGCATCTCAGGCCGTGATAGGGTAGGAAAAGGATATTGAAAGGTAGTCAGTCATTTGCCTGTGTAACTAATAAGGAAAAACCTCAGTCAGGATGGGTGGCCCCGCTGGAATCTTTCCCTGAACCTTCCAATTTGCTAAGCCAACCTGTACCACATTTTTCTCTACCAACTGAGCTACGCCGTACCGAATCTTACTTCTACAATAGAGAACTTTACTGAGAAATTTTGAACTTAGTGTGGTCAATGCAATTTTTATTTGATCTTGCTCAGGATAGAATACTATGGAGAACGTTTGTTACTGCGGCGATGAACTTGCGAGTTCCGTAAGCCATAGAGTAAGTAAGTAAGTAGCTTTCGGAGCAATGGTACACAAGAGTAATGTTATTTGTTGTTCTACAATAAAAATTTAAATTAGAAGTATTAAAATATGAAAAGACCACAATTTAGAGTTGAACCAAATCTGATTCGAGGAAAATAATATTAGCACTTATTTTGTGACAGACACTTATTGATTTGTTAAGTTCTTCCTTTGCCCCACTCATCAGAAATGGTAGGCCCCGAAATTTTCCTTTCTTAATTTTTCAGCGGTAAAATTAGACAAAAAAAAAATTAAAAACTTTTTAAAGACATATTTTTCTTTAAAAATTCGTACTAAAAAGTAAAAAATAATCATGTTTATGCACGACTAAAAAGAAAAAGCATGCGGCGCTCTCTCATGTACAGTCACTTGATAAGTTCTTGAACTGGCGGTCCCCATGCTTTTCTTTTTAGTCATGCATAAACAACTTATATATACATATATATATATTACATCTTAGTATGAATGGTTTAAGAAAAGTACTTCTTTAAAAAGTTTTTTTTTAATATTTATTTTTTCTAGTTTTTTCGGTGTTCGGATACTTTTCTCAAACTAATGTTTTGTGCCCCAAATCCTACAGTGTTCTGCAACCAGTCAAACGACAAATCGTTGTAGGCTAGTATTTATTTTAGGGTAAAGAAGTCCATATTAAAAAAAACTACTTAAAACATGCTTTTAATACATATAAATATATGAAAAGCAACAACGGAATATTATATTGTTACCTGACTTAACGTCGCTGTGCCATTGTATGACGTCGGGAAATGAGTTAAATTAACGTTACAAGATTTAAGGACACCACGAACCATTGTGAAATAAAGAAAAGAATGTAATAACGAAAAAAAAAACGCGAGTGAATACGGTAATCATCATAAAATCAGCATGTATCTTCTTCACCTTGTTGCATATACCTCTAACTTTGACTCTTTGAAGAATTGACATTTCCTAAACATGCTAAGCCCGTTTTGTAAAGGTCATATTTGAAAAACATAATTTAGCACGTTTCACAGTAGGCCCTATAATAGTTAATATTCAGCTTCAAATCGTTGGTTGGGCTGAATATTCAGCTCACCTATCTCAGACATCACCCCTCTCTTATCATTTGACGAAAACTAGAAAATCACCCTGAATGATGGGCAGCAGTATGGCTCGAACCTGTGACCACCAGAATAATGCGATTCACCCATTTGTTTGAAAATACCACTCCAGCGTTTGCAAACATCTGCAATTAACATTTCCTGTCAATCGTTTTATATTGCTCATAGATAGATGTGAGCTACCTTAATATTGGCTCTTTTGCACCCACACGAACACAACGTGTTCCATTGTTGTTTTTTTTTACTAATACTTACACAATGCCTCACGTTCAAACCTCTTCTTTGAATACGAAGTTCTGGTAACACTGAAAGACCGGAAATCACCCACGTTTGAGAAAACCACTGACAACAATACAAAGCCATGTTTCACTATAATGCAAAATGAATTGTTAATTAGCCCTCTTTACTTTTGCCACCACTGACCTGAAGAAGGATGTACACACAACAAAAACCAAACAAACTAACGATCCAACAAGTCTTTGATGCACACGAGAAATGAGTGTGAAAGTCCTGACACGAGGTTTATGTTCTAGAAAGTTTCGAATACATAGAAATTCACATAAAATTGTAAAATTTATTGTTTCTTTTTTTTTCCACTTCACTGAAGTTGCTGCATGAAGCAAAAATTTAAGATCACATTCATTTCTGTTTTTATCTTGCATTACATATAAGGAACATGAATATATGAAACACTATGGAATAACAATTAAAATGAAATTCTTCAGATGACATTCCAGGTATCTGCCAGGTCACGGAACCCAACATAATCTGGTGATAATGTACATTTTCTTACAAGCACTGCCACTCACCTGTCCCCCATCAGTAGATTTACAACAGAGACAAGAGTGACTTTCATAAGGGTATTAAACATGATTCCACTGACCATGATATTAATCTATATCTGTATACTCTTGAAAGGTAAAAGGTGTTCTTTAATTAGGTTTTTTTTTAACACTACATGCTCAGGAAATTTCTTATGCTGATAACAGAAAACAGTGAACCAGCTTACCCTAGAAAAACTACAGTAAAATCTGTCACATCAACCACTCAGGACTGTGGAGGGGGCGGGTGGTGCTCAAATTTGTATGGATTGTTGAACTTGAATGTAATTTATGGTCTTTAGGTATCTAAGGCTAAGGTCGGGATAGTTGAGGGGAAAGGATGCGGGAACGTGTAGGCCAGGGCCTAAGTTGAAAGTACCATCATTTGTCAGGTGTAACTGAGGGGAAATCCTAGAAAATCCTCAGTAAGGATGGTCTACTGCTGGGATTGAACCCACAACCGTCGGAATGCTAAACCTATGCTCGGTGCCTGTCTTGTGTCAAATGTTTTTAATTGGTAATTTCTTAAGATGTATTTACGATTACGAACTGATGAAAAGAAATTCAACGCAAATTTCCTGTAGTTCTGTTAAGGGACTAACACTGAATGGTTTAAATCAACCGTTCGTATACACGAATGATGTAGATTTAACAGCAGATGATATAGATACACTACAAAGTAACATCTATGTCTTAGAAGATGCTTGGGATGAGATTTTATTTGCAGGTGAACGCAGAGAAAACAAAATACATTATAAGCATGGGCGGATTTACTGGGGAGCATGGGTTTGGCATTGCCTCCCAGTCATTTCAGGATTTAGGAGAGAGGTCCTGGGGGCAATTACTTTAAAGGTGGAAGCTATTCCGGGAGTTCTCATAGTCATTCTGAAATGCCTGGGTGTAATGACCCCCCCCCCCCCCTCAGTAAATCCGCCCATGATGATAAGCCAAAACACAGAGGATGAAGGAAACATAACCATAACCATTAAGAATAAGATCAGAGAGAAAGTAAACAAATTTAAATATTTGCGAGCGTATGTAACTAGCAAAAACAAAGTCACGGAAGAAATAAAAAGTCGCTTAGCGTCGGACATCACATATTTTTATTCAGTCCAGAAACTCTGTATTAATATCAAGAAAGCTAAAACTGAAAATAAACAGAACGGTTATTCTGCCGGTAATACTTTACGGCTGCGAAAGGCTGTTGAACACAAATTACGTGTGTTCGAAAATAAGGTTTTGACAAAGATATACGTGCCGAAATGAGATGACCGGAGAATTTGGGAGACTGCATAACGAAGAACTCCACAGACTGTATGATTCACCCGATATTATAAAAATAATGAAATCAGGAAGGCTGAGATTGGTAATGTTATATAGCTCGGATGGGCGGGGGGGAACGAAGCTTAAATTCCATCGTAGCTGGTAAGCCAGAGGGAAAGAGGTCGTTAGGGAGACCGAGACGTCGTTGGGAAGACAATATTAGAACAGATCTTCGAGAAATGTGTTCATGATAAAAACTGTCTTGATCTTGTCCAGGATAGAATTCAATGGTGAACGTTTAATACTGCGGCAATGAGTTCGAGTTTCGTAAGCAAAAGAGTTAGTTAATTATTGCGAATATAGCCTATACCTTGCAAGGATAGGGGAGAGAAGACATATTCCAAACATATATTACGTACTATACTATCACTGTCGCTGGAAGTACAACCACGTTCATAATCACTTTGAGAAATTACAAGGGTATCGTCCACTGTCTTCTTTGCTGTCTAAAGAAATTACTCATTTCAGCTTTATCGTCACGAATTTCAGACTCTATTTTATACAAGGGCAAATGCCAAACTAAAACGGCCAATATTTCTATTTCGAAGTTTAATACCACAGATGAAACTTCCCTCTGTTCGGCTAACATTTTACAGTAGCCAGTGATTAAAACTGCTTATATAAACTTTAAATGTTTTCACTTAAATATTTTCTCTCTCATTACTATATATTTTCAGGCGCTGAAAGTCTGTATAAAGAAAGGTACTGGTACGTATGTAACAAAACCTGCAGCAACAAATACGTATGGAAAATAACTATAAATTTGAAAACCAACAAAAAAAGAAAAGATATAATATCATGTGGATGATTAGGGGTGAGGACAAAACAGTCCGCACACGAAGAAACATTTCTTCTTTTCCAAATGCTAATAATGAATGAGAATGCAGCTAAAAACAAAAGGAAAAAAAAACTTTTAAAAACATAATTTCCTTCTTTTTAAATAAAACAATTCGTACTAACAAATAAAAAATAATTTTGATTCAAAGAAAAATATATTTATGCATGACTAAAAAGAAAAGAGTGGGCCGTGCTAAGTGAAGAATTTATAACTTTGGTAAACTTTATTTTTATATGGGCCAGTCTAATAACTTTGGACTTCGGCCCGTCACGATTCGTCTTTAGCTGCTAAAATCCACACCCATGCCGGTACTCGAATCCGGGACCTTCGATCCGTTGGCCTACCGCCGCAGACCGCTCGGCCGGCTGAAGAATTTATAATGTGACTGCATTATATATATGAGAGCGCGCCCGATGCTTTTCCTTTTATTCATGTATAAATAATTTTTTTAGAAGTAATTTACTTTAAAATATTTTTTTTTTTACATTTTCAGTAAGAGTAGTTTTATTTTATTTCTTTTCCAAAGAAAAACGTTTTATTTTAAATTGTAAGCTTGTTTTGTCACCCAAATCCTAGTGTTCTGCAACCAGTCAAATGCAACACCGTTGCGGGCTAGTATTTATTTTAGGATAAAGAAGTTCTTACTAAAAAATTAAAAACATGCTTTTAAAATATAGAAATATATGAAAATATGAAAGTAACAATATTGTATTGTCACCCAACTTACGTCGCTGTGCAAAATTTCACTGTTGTATGACGTCGGGAGAAAGAGTTAAATTAAGAGGGAGAGGGATTTGGCTAAGGCGGCAAGCTAAGTAAGAGTCTAATTTAAGATTGATTTTCACACATTTCTAGGAATATCGTAGTTTCGTGTGGTTCCATCGAAAAAATGACTCAATAGCCCCTTCAAAATATTTCGTTGGATTATGAAGGTACTTAAGTGAAAACCATGCGTGCTTTTTTTCTGTTTAGAAATTAGGATTATAATAATGATATACGAAAGTTGTTACATGGACTACTAAAACATCCTTTATTTCTAATAAAAAATACGTCGTGGACCCTTCAGTTATTTACTTTTACTATGCCATGTGTAATGTGAATATAAAACCATGATATTCGTAGAAATGCTTGCAATCCACGTTAAACTGAAGGCTTATTTTGTAGGCTGCAGTATCCAAATCCCTTTCCCTCTTAAAGTTGCAAGATTTGTGAACACGGTTGAAACACTCGGAGTAGCACAGC
>JAGDQP010027441.1:0-12085 GCA_022664845.1 Lepisma saccharinum
TATTGGCTCTGGCAGATCGAACAGTCACATCCCAAGATGTTCCACAACGCCCACTGTCGCCACGAACAGTTCTACGTCGTATGGCAGAGCGGGGCATATTTACACGTACCCATTACTGCGGCTTCCGCTGACAACACAGCATACGTATGATCGACTACAGTGGTGTTGCGAACGTCGCACATTTAGAGACGAATGGCAGGACATTGTCTTTGAGACAAATCACGCTTCTGTCTGTATTATCATGATGGCCGTATCCGTATCTGGCGGTACCGTGGCACTAGGCTTAGCGACGCCTGAATTTTGTATAGTCACGTCGGTCCGGCACTGGGTGTTATGGTGTAGGGTGCCATTGGATTCCATGCCCGTGCGTATATTCTACGAATTGAGGGGTATGTGACGAACCAACGGTACATCGACAATGTACTGTACTCACTAGTGGTCCGCTTTGTGGAAGCCCTGCCGGGGAGTATATTTCAGCCGGATGAAACACATTTTCATGTGGCACATGGTGTCCTAGCCTTCCTGGGTGGACACAATGTTCCCCTCCTTCTTAGACCGGCACGTTTGCCTGATCTCTCGCAGATTGAGCACGTCTGGTCCATGATTGCACAACGCATTTCACGCCATCGATATCTCCCATCTAGAGTTGATGAGCTGTGGCATCGTGTCGAAGACGCATGGCTCACCGGACGGCTCATCCTCTCTATGTCTCGCCGTGTTACAGACGTAAGAATGTCCATGGTGAGCCCACAGGCTACTGAATTTCTACAGTTCTGTTCCGCTGTAAACACGTTGTCACGCATCGCACAGAGCGGTAAGTTTAATGGGTTGCTACTTGTACCTTACGGTATCTATGTCCCAAATTTGAGGCTCCTATCTTCTCTCCTTCTTGGGGTTGGATTTTTAATGGCGAGCAGTGTATTTGAAAAGAGTTCCTTAGTACATTGTATTATTGAGCAATTAAAAACATTTTTTTCGAATACACAAACATGTATTTGATTATCTGTCTGCTCAATATGAATATTTTGTTGAAGAGTTTTGAATTAATGGTAACATGTACCAAAACATTCTCCATGAATAATAACGGAACAAAATAAAATTCAATATAAACACATCAATCTACATGATGGAAAGTAACAGAAATGGAATCGATACAAAACTAAAGAGAAAACACAAATGACGTAATAATGCATACAAAATGATAGCTTATACTCTCACGTACGCGACGACACACACAGTTATTTTCCACTATAATATGCAGGACGTTGAAGATATCGAATGAAAGAAGCAGAAAAAAGGAAATACTGTATGTTTGAAAAAGAAATTAAAATGACATATACAACATGGAGAACACCTGGAACTGAAAAATGCAGATGCTAGTTAAACAGGAGGGTCAAGATAAACATTATGCAGTGTTGCCATTTGTGAAGGTAGTCATAATAAATTTAACAGAGTGCTGAAATGGCTCAACGTATAACGTACGCTCCTTGCAAATAAGGAAATAAAATGAATGTTCAAAACTCCGGACTGATTTAAGATGTTGTGGATGTACAGGGTGTTGTAAAATAACTACGACAAATCTACCTCACGAGATTCTTGACATGAAACTAAGACAAAAAGTATAGAACATGGAGGATATCACAAATGCTCCGTTTCGGCGCTATAGGCTGCCGAAACCGTGGAAAATGAGCTTTAGAGTTTGATATTTCCAGTACCATTAACAGTTAAACTGTAGGGGTAAGATACTCCTGAAAGACTTCAAAGCCTGTTCTACCCAAAATTGTGTGAAATGGGTGCGCCATGGATTCCCCAAAGAAAGAAGGGGCTACCCATAAATTCTCTAAAGTAAAGGTGGGTCCAAATAAAGCATGAATGTGACTATTTTGAAGCAAGTAATATTTTTTCCTTTGCGTCGTGTTGATATCTCAAACAGATTTCCATTCGAGAATGATGTTAAGACAAAAACAAATGCATGGTTGCATAACATACTAATGTAAATTACATACATTTCATTCAACGTTTGTGGTACCTTTTATCAGTTAAAGAGACCTTCTTTGCCCTCTTACATGCTACATATTACGTTTATCATACGAAAAGTCGTCTTATTTGTGCTCATTTCTACCCATATTCACACCAGAGAATACCTGGGAGTATCCTACTTCTTTAACGCACCTATTGCACAATTTTTGGATAGAACAGGTTTGAAACCTTTAAAGAAAGCTTGCTCCACACTTCCAGTTTTAATGCTATTGGAAATATCAGCCGCTAAAGTTCATTTTCCTTATAATGGTCTTTATATTTTTTTTTTCTTATTTTCATGTCAGGATTCTCGTGAGGTAGATTTGTCGATGTTATTTTGGAACACCCTGTACGAGATAAAAATGTGAATGTAGTGCGTATTACGTTGGGTATATTGGCCCTAAAATACAGTACAGGCTAAACAAATATCTAAAACACGGTTATATAGAAAATTCAACCATTGCACAGTACTCAACTGAATGGAATCACAAAATGCTTGTTGAAGATACGCGAATTCTCTATCCCCCAAAACAGAATAATTATAGAACGTAAGGTTATAGAATGAGTGGAAATTAGAACAAAGTGGCTTCACATTCAGTGACAGGTTGAAAGAATTTTTAAGGATCATATCGACACGCGACGGACGGATATAATAACAGATATGTCAACTCTCACGCAAAATATGTGAGTCACACGCATTCAAGCATCAACTCATGCACTGACGCAAGGAACCTTCAAACTCACGCATTTTGAGAAAAAGTGCAAAATTTAAAAGCTCGCACTGTAAAAACGAAATAAAATGCTTTTCTAAAGTGGCAGTATTGCAAGAGGTCATGGTAGATCAGGGTTTCCGCCAGGATTTTTAGTTTCGGGTGGGGTGGGGGGTGTAAAGTCGAAATTCGGAGGGTGGAAGAGAAGTTTTGTATACGGTTTCTATCGACTTTTCACAGCAAAATTTTTAAAGTTGGTGGGGGGGGGGTTGTGGACACTTTGGGGGGTAAACACCCCCCACAGGAAGAGGTCTACGGAATCACTGTGGCAGATGTATGGTATGTAGAAAAATTGTTGAACTAATCAGAGCGTAAACTTTTACAATAACTTCAGAAACGGTCTATCTAGTTTAATTTTTCAAGTAGGACCTACTCTGAAATTACTTGTTAACGTACACTGTGCTTTTTTTTATTATTTACAGTACGTTTAACGTCTGTATTGTAACTCTTGTATGGTTTTCGTTTCGCAAGCAATCTCGCGCATTTTTCCGCTTCCAGGTTGGCAAACCTCACGCATTGGAACTTCTCTAGGTTGACAAGTCTGTAACAATCAGCGAAGGACAACAACGAATATTAAATGTATAAGGAAACGATTTGAATTTGAAAGATTAATCATCGAATTATAAGATATTAACTTCGGTTTACTCATACTTTCATTGTCTTTCTTAATAAAGAGCTCATCAGATATGTCTTAAAGGACCCACCTAATAACTCTCGTCAAAAAGTTTCTTTGATCGTTTCTTTCATTCACAATAATTAAGTTATAATTCTTCGTTTTCATTGTAATTTTCTAAATATTCAACCCCGAGTTCAAGGATTTCCAACCTGCGTCAATCCTGATCTTCTCATTCTATAAATATTTGCCAACAAAGGGGACAAAAGCGTTAACATTATGTTCAGTTGGAGTGATTTTAATGGTTCTAAAGGAAAGTAAATTAAAAACGAAAACTATTATATTAATTCAACATATCCTGCCATCTAGTGGAACTATACTCTTTATCTTCTGTATGTATTTGTGCATATGCAATAATATATTTTAGTGATATTCGTGGACTTTGGAACGGCGCTAGTGAACCACGAACATTCGAGTCGTTCTGACCGATAATATGGCTTCAGATTATCCTCTCTTTTCTTCTCCTTCACGAATACCAGGACGATACAGAGATTAAGGCCATGGCTGAGAATTTATCCATTTCTTCCCATTTGGAGGGTGCTTCTCTTCAAACGTCATCCACCGGCCGCGATGATGATTCGATTGGCTAGCGTCCACAAAATTTTTGATTCGAATCAAGGTTGAGGTACATGCTTGTTGTGAATTTTGTAATACAGTATGATCGGAGGAAATTATACCGAAGTTCAAAATGGAATATAAACTGAATTTTACTACACAATTCTTATTTACTTACTCTATGGCTTAACGAAACTCGCAAGTTCATCGCCGCAGTAACAAACGTACGCCACAAAATTCTATCAAGCAAGTTTTCATCACGAACACCTACTTCTTGAAGACCCCTTCTAATATTAACCTCCGAACGTCGTATCGGTCTTCCTAACGGTCTCTTTCCCTCCAGCTTTCGAAGCGCGTTGGAATATAATCTTCGGTTCTCCCCATTAAAATCCTACAAAGACAAATTGACAAATCGTAGAGTTGCACAGCTTATTGTCTGATCAGATACAGGAAGAAGGACAGAAAAATATTCAATGCGATAAATGTTCCAAGTGTGTTCCGCCCAGTATGAAAAATGTTTCATAGTGACTCTGCAAGCTGTCAAACATGCGCGCAACTGTATCCCACAATGCAACACAGAAGTATTATCCAATAAATAAACATCAGACGGGGTGAGATCAGGTGAGTGTGTAGGACACGAATCGTTTGTTTGCACTGGGAGGTTGTGACCTTGAAAATGATGTTGCAGAAGTTAAAAAAATTCACTATTAGGGTGTGCAGTGGCTCCATCCTGCTGAAATCATTGTATGTTGAAACAGGAGTTCTTAGTGACTGATCGCCTTTCTTCGTTTTTGCGTTGGCATAACACTGACTGCGTTTGATGGAATTTTGAAACTAACAACTTCACTGTAAATTTTGTTTTGAAGAGATTCCTGATATTCTAACTCAAACAAGTTTCACGATCCGTCTACCACTTCGGGTACTTTCGTATGAGCGGAAATAATGCTCCATCACAAACGCCTTCTCACGAACACTCAAGACCATTACGGAATACCTTTCACTACACATGGTCTGTCCAAGAATTAAAGTCACACTGACACTGCACAGCTCTACTTTCTAAATACTACTGACGTAGAACAGTGTTGACAATTTGCAGTATACTTTATTCCCGACCAGAATGTACTAAGCATGTTATAAAATCAAGGTGAGATGAAGCCATTAATTCGCTACATTCTGAAATGGCTACAAAAATACAAAGCATATCAAAGTATGTAAAGTATGTTTGATGTTTTCATGTGACTTAATATTAGGTGATAACTACATTCTCTTTGTATTACTTGTAACTTTCATTGTGTATTGAATATAATTGAGTTTAATAGTGCCGTACATTCCAAAAATAATGTGTTTATATGAGAACAATATATAGTCTTAGAAACTTGGCACTTTTAGTCTTGAGAAGGACTGTTATAGAACGAAAAGCATTGACAAAAACTGTTTTTTTTAATTTGATAACAACCAAATAAGCCTTTAAAAATACTGTTGGCTATTAATATCAAACCAAAATCTACAGTCCTGTATTTTCAGTGGATTTAATTAATGAAACGTTTTGTATAGGCTTCAGATACTTCAAGAAACTTTAATATTTCTTGGTATAGCATTTCATTCCATCTTCAAAGATAGTAACATACGAAATTATAGTGAAATCATCTTGTCTTACAAAATTTCATTCCAGTCTTCAGTTATTTGTAATAAAAAATCTAAATCAAATCCAATTTCTTGCATCATCTGGAATATTTGCTAAAACTATACTACATATTTTAAAGATTTAACTTACTTATACAGATCTCATCCAATTGCATATTTTGTGATTCTATTAGATAATATTTTATATATAGATTATCTTTCCAAAGATCTGATAATAGAATTAATTGTTTATGTGTATTATTTTAACATTACAGGGTTAAACATTATTAATCAATTTCTTCAGAATCCACAATTTTTAACATAATACCATTGACGTACAATCCTCCTCCACGTGGGGAAAAGAGAAAATTAATATTTTGTACTTCTCCACAAATTTCGGTATCTCCACCTCGTTGGTGGATTGGCCACGTATTTTACTAAAACCTGCGGCTTTGCAATTCAGCCAGAAGCCACCGTTATACACATATCTATGCCTTTAATATTACCCCTATCCCCCTCTTAAGAAAATTTCTGGCAACGCCCTTGTATAGAAGTGGAGAATATGAATATCACAGGAAAAGAGCTTATTTTGTCTATTTTCCTGATATTACAGAAGAGCGTTTCATAAAACCAATAATCAGCATTACCCATACCGGCACAATAAATAAAGATTGCTTGTAGTAGACAGGTCATGGACTATGTATATTTTCTTCTTGCGTAATTTATTGAAAAGATACTTCAAATAGCTAACAGATGACACTCTTATCTTCATGTAGCAAAAATGGACAAGACACGTTCTTTTTCTCTGGTATTCATATCTTGTCTGATCTGATCGCGTAGCAAAATTGAGTTACGATCATATTAGTTTTGAAGAATCAAAATACTTTCTTTAGGTTTAAATGTATCGAAATCACCTGAAACTCTCAGAAAAATAATTAACTTAATGCTACATACATTGAGAAACAAATTAATAACAACGAAATGGATTAATTATTACCAGGCCATAATATACTCTCTTCTAATCAGCAATTCCGACGGAAAGTTTTAAAATCCGAAATAAGTTCTTCTGCAACTTAAGGTGATCTGTTATCCAGTGAATATGGAGTATGACGTCATATGGATGTTATTTATAGAGGCAACTTTAATATATATGTCTGTTCCAATGTAGTTAAAATATTTTAGGTAGCGCACTCCCGCTTATCTCGATCGGAATTTACCCATGCTGACTTGCGCGGCGCACGTCATGTGGAGGATACTTTCCGCGCGAAACGAGTAGCAGTAGCGAGGGATAAGTTGTTGAACAGGTGTATTTTGTGTGTGAAAGGTTTTGGGACTTATTGGCGACATTACTAAACGTAGAGAAAATTAGTAAATATAATGTTAATTGTGCTGTTGCACAATGTTCAAACTATGGTCGAAAGATATCAGTCATCGTTTCCCTAAAGATCCGAAGTTTCAGCGCGAGTGGATATCGCGATGCAAGCGAATGGACAAAGTAAATGTAAATACTGCACGTGTCTGTTCGATTCATTTTCTTCCTGAGGATTATGAACGTGGCTTGAAAAACGAACTTCTTGGATTGCCCCTGATAAAGAAGCTGAAACGAGATGCTATTCCTTCCCAGCGCATTCCAAATTGACATGGGAAAACAATTGCAGCGAACGACTTTTATGTTAGGTATATCAGAGTCGGATTAAAAAAAGGGTTTTTAAAGAGCTGCAGATCAGGGACCCCACTCGTTTTGGGACACCGCCGAAGGTAAATCAGGTATGTTTACGACTACAGGGGATATGTAACAGGGGCCCTAACAAGGTCTTTACTTAGTTCCAGGACGGGAGTCAATAGCCCAGGGCTTCCAAATAGTCTCCAAAATAATTTTATTTTCTGAGGAAAGCTCTGCTTCAAATTAGAGCAGAGCTCAAAATGTGTGTGGGGGTTGGGTGGGTTAAGAACTTACTATATTCATTTTGGAATTAGCGTTCCTCTACCTTTTTCATATTGAGTCATATTATTGACATTTTCAATCAGTCAAATGTTCAAGCGTTCCTTTGCCTCTTCTAACCCACTTCGAGCACTGAATTAGAGTAGAGGTCTTATAGACTTTGACATAGTTATTGCATTTCATTTGGGGATGACCTCCTTCGTTGAGGTCTGGCAGAATCTCTGTATTATAAATTATGTGTTCAGTAAATTTAGATTATTTTGACTGGATTATAATTATTATGTTATCCTGTTAGGTAAAGTTATTATTACTGTGCTTACCGTAAACTGGATATGTCCCTTGAGTATATTCAAAAAATTTATAATTGGAAATAAACAGCAAAGAATGTTAAAAGAACAACCCTAGGAGCGATATTGGGAGGGCAATAAGATTCGAGTCCTATGCTGTCATTTATACTCAGTGAGGTTCTCTAGGGTTTCCCTCAGTTTAACAATGCGAATGCCAGTATGTTACCGAGAAAACTCCCCTAGCAGCTACTTTTTTTCCTGTCAACAGGGAGTGCTGGCCGAGGGACATCGTTCCTCAGACGTGTGACCGCTTTAGGCCATAGCCTGTTTGTTCACCTTTTTAGTCCCACTTTCTTCATTCCAGCAATTCATCCATCTGACCTGAGCACAAGTTGCCTAAATACCTTAAAAATTAAATTAAAATTGTACAAAGCATATTTATCGTACGAATATAATACATGTCTAATCCTACGTATTAAAATAATGTATGTATGACTTTTGGGGCCGTTTACATATAACATAAGGATTCAAGGTTTTATTATTTTATTTGACAATGGGAGGGGGTCAGAGCAATGCTTGTGTTAGATTTGCTTAAACATATTTGCGAAGATTTAAGGATAGAAAAATAAAATAACGAGACCGAGAAATAACGATAAAAAATTGAGGTCTTACGCAGAGGAGGAGGTCCAATCCAACAGCAGAATGGGTACGAAAAGTCTCTGAATTTGAAATTATATTTGCGGGATTTTATGAACGTGATCTTTCAAAACGTAAATGAGTTATTAAAGCCTTGCGTTCTATTTTGAAGAAAAAGTTTCCTGAAATCGACGAACGAATAATTTCCAAATATGTTAGAACGAGAACATTTATTCGAATTCAGCACCTGAATCAAAAAGCGAAGTTAGAATGCTAGAAAGAAAAATCGGCAGTGGATCTCGTCAAGTGCAACATAAAAGTATTAGTGTTAAGTAGTGGAAGTAGTTGTGCATAATATCTATGCAGTGTGGAAGTGGTCTATAGATATTTTATGGAAGATATTTATCTAAAAATAACACAATTCTATAACAATAGCAATAAACACAGTAAGGAATTTGTTGTGTATGAAATACTTTTCATTGTGAAAAAGAGAGGGCTTTCATGTAGCAACGAACAAATAGGTTGAGACTGGAAGAAACAAGGCAGGATTATAGTTATATTTTTTAACTGTGTCTTGCAATACTTTTCTGTCTTTTACGTAGTATTTTCAAAGCAAAGAAAAATAAAGCAAAAGGGAATAATGTTCAAGAGAAAAGTAATTCGTGAGGGAAACGCGCGACGAGCAAGTCCTGTTGTATGTATGCGATGTGTGTGTGTGTGTTCGTGTGCA
The DNA here is from genome assembly GCA_022664845.1 of Lepisma saccharinum. Classification (NCBI taxonomy): domain Eukaryota; kingdom Metazoa; phylum Arthropoda; class Insecta; order Zygentoma; family Lepismatidae; genus Lepisma; species Lepisma saccharinum. The sequence continues at coordinate 9,236 of JAGDQP010027441.1, forward strand.
TACGATGGGCGGGTCGGATGGAGTCCTCCACATAACGTCAGAGCGCTCCGGCCAATGACGATGCGAATTGCCGGAATGCACCCCCCTGTGTCTGTTCTATAGTATTGGAAATAATGACGTCATTTGTGCTGTGTTTATATTGTTGTTTGAACTTAGTCTATTGTACTGGAATACATAATTGTTTTCTTTGTGTTACTTTGATATGTTGAGTATAGAACCAATGTTTATATCGTTAACAGCAAAAATATGCAACGCTTCATGGTGGGTTTTAAGAGATGAATGTCCAGCGCTTTTGAAGTTCTTCTGCTGTTGTCGTTCGTAGAAAGGAAATACTGTCAGCTAAGTATGTATTTAATTATTGCATGTATTGAGATAAATGTGAGAAGTTTACGATGTATATGCGTGATGTCCCCGACACCGAGAATTTACTACTCCGAAGTGATTGTCATCTGGATAATACTGCTTCAGTTGTGCTATGTTTAATGAAGTAACAGATATATTGATGTTTCGATTTTACTTTCATTTGTTTCATCCAAAATTATTCTGAGTATATTTTGTTGAAAATTAGTAGAACCATACTATTATCCAGGTGATAAGGTTGACCTACATTGGTTGCTTGTTTCCATACATGATGACCACTAAAGTTCAACCTACATGAGAAATGGTACAGTTACTGGTGGTGTTGAGTGCTTCTGCGCATATGGGGTTCGAAAAGTTCGACCCAGATACAATGGGTATCGATGTCTACCTGGTACAATTTGAAACATTTTGCCAAATGTGGTCTGTTGATAAGAATGGTAACGTGATTTTGTTTCTGTTGTCTATCGGTTACGAAATGTATATTGTCTTTCAAAATTTAGTAGCCCAAGAGTCACTTAATGACCAATGGTTTGATGTAATTACTACAAAACTACAAGAACATTTAAAAGCTAAACCTAACATTATCGTCAAACGTTTTAAATATCACTCAATGAAACAGTCAGCGTTCCAGTCCGCTAATTTTATAATCGATCTAAGTAAGCAAGCATCTGGTTATAAATTTGGGGAAGCTAGCAACGATAATGTTAGAGATCAAATAGTGATTGGAGTTGGAGTACGTGATGAAGCGACTCAAAGGCGTCGTTTAGCAAATGCAAAGCTTACTATGCAAAACGCAGTGGCCACTTTACTGACTGAGGAGCAAAAGGAATGCGATGATCGATGTTTCGAACCACACAACTGCACTTCGTCCACGTGTTTCGCAGTTAGAAGTATGCAAGGTACTAGTCACAGTAATCAATATAATAGACAAATTAACAAAACAAATTATGATAGAAAGTGTTATTGTTGTGGACAATCACATTTGTATTATAATAACTGTCCTGCCAAATCTATGACTTGCTTTTATTGTCAAAAGAAAGGACATTGGGAAATCATGTGTAGACTAAAACAAAGACAGAGATGGTTTGATTTTGAATAACACCTCTAGACATCAAGAACGAGAAAAAAGGTTATACTGGAAATAACGTCGGTTTTTGTAGAGGATTGCCTTACCTTAATTACCCAGGAAAGTAATGGTTCTACTGATTTGATATTAATTGAAACTTGCATCAATAATCAACCCATGATCAAAATAAAAAACTATGATACAAACAGGCACGTCTTACAATATTATGTCTTTGTTCACATTGGTAATATTGAATATATTACATACATTTATAGCAAATACCTCCCACATCACGTTACGTAATAACACTAGATTGGATTTTGTTGGTTCAGCTTCCATTAATGTCAGTTATGAGTCCAAGGAGTGAATCATTGATTTTCGTATAGTACCATTTACCTTACCAATGATACGATTCGGAAGAAATTGGATAAGTCTATTATTTAACAACTGGTAAAATCTATTTTATCGACAACAAACTAACGTTTCAACTGAAACAGAGAATTCAAGTTATCTACTGTTAAATCAGTATTCAGGTTCTGTCACCTTAGGTTCAGCTAACGTAGATTCAGTAAAGGAAAACGAAACGAAAGCTAATATTTCTCAAGTAATTGCTTATATTTCCATCAAAATTGAACAATTAGTTCAATATGTTCATTTGAAACATTTAGTACAAAGTTGAGTGCATTTACCTGAATCTATTACCGGGGGTCGGCAAGGAGATGAATTGTCTGTTGATACAACAGCTATTAGTCCAGATTCATGGAATTCTAGTAATAGTCACATTGTAGACGTAAGTAATGTGGTGGAAAACTCTAGCAAACTGCAACGTATTTCCAAAGAACGGAAGGAAAAACTGAAACGTTCCAAAGAGTTACAATCAAAAGAAAGGGCAAACTACGGAATTGAATTAAAGATAAATAGCTTGGTTAATGATCAAGGTTTTGCAAATAAAATAACTAGTCCCAATTTTGAAAAACAAAAAGCTTATTTGCAAAAGTTTATCTCTGAAGGAAAATTAGCTGATGCTCTCAGCTTACCTACATCTAATACGTTTCACATCAAAAGTTTGGTGGCTGCATTTAAATGAGTTATGAACTTTCTGTTATGTTTAGATTACGCATATGGTACGGTATTTGGATCAAATGCAAATGAAAACTATCTATCTATATAGTAGTATGGCTATTTTGGATTACGTTGTTATCTAATCAAGATTTGCACAATAACACACAGAGCGTTGATTAGTGATAGCATTGGAAGTTTATATTAATACACCTTTCATCACTGACAACAAAACATAGTTGCACGTCTTGCAATTAAGATCAAAAACACTGAACTGCTGAACAAGACTATATTATTCGTAAAAAATTTAAATTACATGTAACGTTTCGACCTTCTAGCCAAGATCCTCATCAGACATACACTCT
>JAGDQP010027441.1:12713-24998 GCA_022664845.1 Lepisma saccharinum
TAACGTTTCGACCTTCTAGCCAAGATCCTCATCAGACATACACAAGAGTGTATGTCTGATGAGGATCTTGGCTAGAAGGTCGAAACGTTACATGTAATTTAAATTTTTTACGAATAATATAGTCTTGTTCAGCAGTTCAGTGTTTTTGACCTTTCATCACTATTATGGACTGATCGAATCAACAAGCAATTCTATTTCATAAATCAAACACAAGTGTCTTTCAAAGGAGTTGTTAAAATGAAATTGCTATGGTCTAGTATTCTTCCAATATGTTTATACATGGGATAACGTATAGTTCAGTGTTACCGAGGACACTATCTTTATTTAATGAGGCGATCTGTTATCCAGTGAATATGGAGTATGACGTCATATGGCTGTTATTTATTGTGGCAACTTTAATATATGTGTTTGTTCTATAGTATTGGAAATAATGACGTCATATGTTTTTGTGCTGTGTTTATATTGTTGTTTGAACTTAGTCTATTGTACTGGAATCAATAATTGTTTCTTTGTGTTATTTTGATATTTTGAGATAGAACCAATGTTTATATTGCTGACAGGAGAAATAAGCAACGCTTCATGGTCGGTTTTAAGAGATCAATATCCAGCGCTTTTGAGGTCTTCTGCTGCTGTCGTTCGTAGTATTTTCATCTAATTACAGGAAGGAAATACTGTCAGCTAAGTATGTATTTAATTATTGCATGTATTGAGATAAGTGTGAGGAATTTACGATGTGTATGCGTGATATCCCCGACACCGACAATTTACAACTCCCAAATGAATGTCATCTGGGTAATATTGATTCAGTTACCCTATGTTTAATAAAGTTACAGATATATTGATCTTTCGGCTTTAGTTTCATTTGTGTCATCCAAAGTTATTCTTTAGTATATTTTGCTTGAGATTAGTAGAACCATACTATTATCCAGGTGATAAGGTTGGCTTGCATTGGTTACTTGTTTCTTACATGATGGCCCACCCACTTTCAACTTTCAATCCACACCACAACTATGTAAATATGTACCGCGGAAAAGCATAAATCAAATTATTCCCAGTAAGCATGGTCTGATCATTAAATCGCCGGATGAAAACTTTGAAATATCAATCCGAAACAAGCATAGTCTGGAAATATTTCGCAATTTGATTAAGCTGAACAGTGCGAATCCCCCCACTAATATCAATTGTCATCTGTGGTGTAGACCCAACATGGACCTATGAAGAAACAGACGAAGAACTCAAGCAAGAAAATTTAAATTCACCAAGTTCATGCGTATTATATGCCAATCCGGTCTTATATATCTCGTCCGCATACTAACGCAATCTCAGGAAACTGTAAATGACCTACTCACTCTTGACGCATATATTTACAGGAAAAGGTGCCACATATAGCCATTTCGCATACAAGCACCATTTCACATACGTTGCGAAAAATGCCAAACTTACAGTTCACACACAACCATCAACTCCGAATCAACCTAAATGTGGCTACTGCACCGGTACTTATCCCACTAAGCAATGCACCGACATACAATATCCACCTAAAGTTCAATCTGTCAACGACCACATCCGACCTACCGTTACAAATGCAAATCCCGATCTCAAGCAGAACCTAGCAAACTCAACTTTGTAGTCCCGTTTACTCTGAGTTTTACAATCGACGGCTAATCTGGTCAGGGCTAAGTTGAGGATAAGTCACATTTTGCGTACGCCGATTGGCCAAAACATGTCTTGGCCTCAACTTAGTCCTGACTAGAAGCTTAGCCACCGATTGTAAAACTCATTCTTAGAGTTCACGAACAACAATCTCACGCCGACGTTCCTCAAGACAAACATTTGTTACTCTTACATTTCAAAATGTTCAGCCAGCACAACACAATTATATTCTACAGCAAATACAAAATGCAGCAAAACAGGTATTTCATGTAGCTTTCCATGCAACGTACTAAGTGCCTTATGTACATTTCATTACTGCATCACAAACGTCCAACGACTCATAATAGCAAACAGGAAGGTCGATTATTCATGAATATTGTATTATTATTTTTAAACATCAGATCACTTACTGAACACAAACCACTTTTTGGAATATTGCTAACAGTGAAAAATGTTCATGCATTCTTGCTAAATGGGACTCGTCTTACAGCAGAATCAAAATGTAAAATATGTGGCTACAAGTTCATCCATAGCGCAAACACTATTCCGTTACTTCGAGCAAAGGGGGCGTGCCCAAGGATTCAACCTCACCATACCATACAGTGTGTTTCATATCACGCTACTTAATCCCCCTGAATACATCATATCTACTCTGTATTTCAAACAACTTTATGTAATATTAATAACAACCATATATGTCCGTCCATTCAAGTGCATTTTTTAAAATATATTTCCAATAACTTTAAAACATACATCATCATGGAAGACATACATATCCACAGCAGATGTTATCTTTAATTTAAACCCTATTTTCTTTTTTTAATTTTGGAAACAATATTAACTATTAAATAGGCAAGTACCGCTTCTGAAAGCGGTCTTCGCGCTATCCAAGCTAAGTCAACTTCCGCAAAATTGATGTACGCTAAATTTTCTTCAAAATTGCACTACTCATCATTAAAAATGCAACACCAAGAAGGAGAAGATAGCAGCCGCAAATTTACCAGATAGATACGGCAAGGTTCAAGGAACAAAAAATTAAACTTACCGCTCTGTGTGATGCGTGACCACGTTGCGACAGCAGGATAGAATTTCCGAAATTGAGTAGGTTGTTGACCCACCATGGGCATTCAGAAGGGCTGCAACACAGCGAGCATAGCGAGAATGAGCCTTTGGATGGCATCCTGGTGAGATTAGGTGAACGCGGTGGCCAAGGAAGCAGGGAAACATTGTGTCCAGCCATGAACATCACGTGCCACATGCGAGATCGCCTTGTCCTGCTGGAATATGGACACCGGCAGGGATTGCACTAAAGGGGATCGCTTCGACGAGCTGACTATTTGTGATTTCAGACGTTTTGTCACTTTCTCTAGATGATTTGTCCCTTTTGTAGACGTTATGACCGTTTTTCAATTTAGACGTTCTGACACTTCGACGTTATTATTATTATTAGACTTTTATTTTACATGTCAAAAGTTAAGGCCTTGTCTTCCACTTAACCATGATACATAATTTACATATTAGAAGAAAAATGCTCATTAATACAAAATCCTAAGTTGATAAAACATATATACAGACACAATACACACACAGCCTACAACTACGACAAGAATAAAATATAATAGTAATACATGAACCCTTCCATAGTATAATGAATCTATCTCTCTTCTCATTTGGGGCCACGGTGGCTCAGTTGGTAGAGCCCTCACCTCTGGTGCTAGGGGTCATCGGATCGATCCCTGCTCATGCCATGTGGGCTTTGTGGTGGACAAACACCGTGTGCGTGGGTTTTCTCGGGGTGCTCCCGTTTCCTCCCACTTTCTTCATTCCACCAATTCATCCCATTATCATCCATACGGCCTGAGCCATAGTTGCCTAAAGGCCTTAAAAATAAATTCAAGTCTCTTCTCATTTTCACTCTCTTCCCACTTTATCGATACAGATCCAATTTAAAACCCTCTCCACCCCAACCCCCAAATACACCCACACCCATAAACACATACACACAATGACCAGTTAAAAAAACGAGTTAATACCAGGATAAAGACAAAAATTATTAAATGTACCGCATTTGAAAGGAAGGTACAAACTGAAGCACGAGTATGGAGAAAATGATAATAATAATAAAAAATCATTGAAATTTAACATTCTTTTACACAGCTATGAGTAAGTGACAGAAAGTGACTATGAAGCTTATTCGAAAGCTGCTTAGGGAGCTGTGCGAACTACCGAAGGAAGATTATTCCACTGCTTGATTCCGAACACCACAAAAGATTTAGAATTGGTCTGAGATCTGTGCTTTGGTATTCGCAGGGTGGCATTGATTTTCGAGCGGGTGTTCATATTGTGAGTGAGGTGCATAGATTCCAGCATAGAAGCCAGGTATGTAGGAGATCCTAGAGTTACAACCTTGTAGAACTGGAGTAGAAGATGGAACGTTCTTCTCTCTTTCAGTTTCAGCCATGCCAGTGCAGAGTATCTGCTTGATACATGGTCATATTTTTTATCATTGAAGATGAACCGAACACATCTATTTTGCATTATTCGTAATCCGTTTGCTAGAGTAACAGACAGATCATTATAGACTACGTGACAATAATCAAAGATCGGAAATATGAGAGACTGTATCAAGGTGATTTTAACTTGTTGAGGAAGAAAGTTTTTCAAAAGATTGAGTGTATGCATTTTCATGTGCACTCTTTTGGATATTAGTTTCACATGTTCTGACCATGATAGAGTTTCGGCAAGAATAATACCGAGACTTTTGACTTTTCTTTTTATTTCCTTATTCCTAATGTAAACTTTTGGTACGTACAAATTTTGATTTATTTTTGCTAATATATTTGGAGATCCCATTATTATACATTGAGATTTGCTTGGATTTAGGGACAAACCATTATATTCATTCAGATCGGAATTGATTTTGCTTACTGCATTCCCAAGATCATTGAGTTCAGACGTTATATAAGCCTGTACGTCATCTGCATATAGATGATAATTGCATTCAGTGAACTGAGATGCAATATCATTCATGAACATCGAAAATAATAATGGACCAAGAATTGATCCTTGTGGAACTCCGGAAGAAGTGTTCTTCCACTCTGAGCAAGAGCTGTTCGATAGATCAGTCTGTTTACGATCTGTCAGGTATGAGTAAAACCATTGGACTGTATATTTGGCGAAATTGAAGTTGTGTTCTAATTTAGCGAGAAGGATGTCATGATCAACAGACTGAAAAGCTTTACTGAAGCCTAGAAGAGTTAAGATAGTTACTTGTCGATTATCGATGGCTTTTCGGATGTCATCAGTGATAAGTGCCATCACTGTACTCTGATCTTTCCTAAAGCCTGATTGGTTCTCAATGAAGAATTTGTCTTGATCCAGGTGCTTTGTGACTTGTTGGTATACAATAATTTCCAGTATTTTTGAAAGAGATGATAGGATGCTAATGGGCCGGTATTCGCCAGGGAATGATGGCATGTTTTTCTTCGGTATTGGCCGAACGTAAGCTTGTTTCCACACTGATGGAAATATACCTGTTAGAATGGACTTATTTACTATTATTGTCAATGGATTAAAGACGTGTGACACGATCATTTTGATAAATTCTATTGATATGGAATCTGTGCCTACAGCAGAACTTTTTACCATTTTGATAGCCTGATGTACCTCTATTGGGGAAACACAAGAGAAATAGAACGTATCATTTTTATTTCTATTTTCACTACTGTTTCCAAGTTTTCGAATAGTTTCCTGTTTCAGCGTCTTATCAATACAACTAGAGGGTTGGGAAAATAACTGATTCAAAATATTGCAATCCTCGGAAATATATTCATTCTCATTCTTTATATTTAAACCCAAATTTTTTAGTTTCCTCCATAGACGTCGGTACATTGGTTTCTGACTCTTTTGTATATCCTGAAAAATTCCTGGTAGGTTTCAGGTTTAGCATTAACTTCCTTCCTATAGCTATTTATTGTAAGCTGTATCCCTCTCCAATCTCAGTTGTTGTATAGAATCTGTCATCCAGGGATTTGAATTACGTTTGACTCTTTTGACTTTCAGTGGCGCGTTATTTTCGTACAAATAAAGTATTTGCGAATTTAAAACATCTACATTGTCATCCACCGACCTATTGAATATTACCATATGCCAGGGTATATGAATGGCGTCTGCATTTAAATTTTCTTTATTTATATTTCTAACATTTCGGTACTTTATTATTTTCTCTTTACTTCTTGGTGGCTTAAGTGAGTACACAAGATAAATTAAATCGTGACGAGAGATACCAGGGACAGGAAGTTTGCCAAATTTAGCGACTTGCTCAGGAAAATATGTTGCGATGTGGTCTATTGCCGACTTTGAATATTCTGAATAATGCGTCGGTCCCAAGTCGCACAAGTTCAAATCGAGCGTTTGGAGCATGCATTTGTAATCTGTAACTTCGTGTGAATCTCGCAGAACATTGATGTTTACGTCACCCATTATTATACGATGCTTGTATTTGTCTTTAATCTGTAACATATCTTTTTCAAATGCCTTAACACAATCTAGTGGTGTGTTCGGGGGACGATAAACCACCGCTACCAGTATTTTTAAAACTGACGTTTTTATTTCACAAATCAAATATTCCACACTACGCGTGTATTCCGAAGGGGATTGGCAAATTATCTTACCGCTTACTTCATTCCTTAAGTATATACACACACCACCGGCACCTTTTAACGTCCTATCATTTCTCAAAATACTGTAGCCTTTGAGTGCAAATAACTGACTCTCTAACGTTGGTTTAAGCCACGTTTCAGACACAAGAATACAATGAGGTTTGATGTCTCCAAATAATTCGCGAAATTCATCTCTGTGAGATGGGAGAGATTGACACTTTATATGAACTGCCTGAAATCCTTTGGAGCCTCAGAAAGCCCTTCGCGCAAAACTGAAGGGACTGGATTTAAAACTCGATCATTTGAGAAAGGGGGCAATGCTGAAAGAAATTCGTGTTCTTGTTGAGTCGTGTTCCGAATATTTCAGGTACACTGTGCGCGCAAGATTAGGAAAATAAAATACATAATTTGTACATTTTATAATAAAATGTAAGACACTTTACCCACTAGCAAATCGAAAAAATAAATTCCACTTTGGTCATCAATGCTTAGGGCTAATCAGGAGTGCAATCATCTCTTCTGAAACATTTATACTCTTTTTGGAGATAAAATCTCATGGAAGAAAGATAGGATCTTTAGCATCTTAGAGCTTGGGGCCCATTCTCACCCGATGCCTCTAATCTAAGACAAGGAAAGATTGAAAATCGTGGAAGGAAAGAATGTTTCAGACAGTGAAAAATGTTTCCAAAAGTGAATAATGTAATGTTAGTTAAAATGAAGAACAAGGTTTGAGACCATAAAGACAGAGGGAGGTCATAGTGATAGAGCAAGCGGACAAAGACGGTGAAGTGGTAGCAATGAAACAGAAGTGGTAAGCTTATGGAGCTAAATGAGAGTACGTACGAGGGGATGGCTGAAGAAGGAGAAGATGATGATAAAGAAGCAGGAGGAAAGCAAAATGAAAGGTCTTGATGAAGAAAGAAAGATACCCAAGACGAAAGGTTTTTCCGAAATTCACAAGGAAGAAGTTAAACTGAGACCTGTATTAGACTCTAATATTGGACCTGTATTAAACTGAGAATATGATGGAAATTTGAAAAACAAGCTCAACAATATCGCAGGAGCCATAAGGGAAGAGCAGAAAAGTAGAAGAGTAGTTAATTTAGCAGAGCTGAAGAAAGTGATTGACGATTTAGGGACAATTCGAGAAAGGTCAGTAAAGTTTAATGTATACGCAAAAAGTAGTTTCCAATCTGAAGAGAGAATACATATTAAGAGTACAAGACAGAGTAAGTGAAAACTGGAACATGACTAGAATAAAAAGAGGCTTTAAGACGTATGTAGAACAACAGATCTTACAAGTAATAAGATAGTGAAAATGAAGGACGATCTATACATTGGTTTACGTACGAACCCGGTAATTGCAGATTTCGTTACGAACGAATGAGAAAGATTAATGATAAGAGAAGGAAAGAAAAGTACTAGTGTTTTGCAGGTATTTGCATCTATGATTGGGGAAGGCACTAGAAGGTAGTTTATAAAGAAAATGGATGATGAAGAAAATAGGATTAGATTGGAGAAAGAAACAGAAGGCGAGGTGCTGAATTTATTACATATGAGAATAACAAGAACAGAAAGAAGATGTGTGATTTCATGGTTTAGGAAGGAGTGTACAGATGACACAAGAGAAGTGAAATCGAGGATGCATCGAAAGGGAAGTTTATTAGAAATATGGAAGAAAAGATTGACATGGCAAGCATGGAGGATGAACGAAATAGATGGTCCTGGAGAAACTATGGGAACTGAAAGCCAATAGCTAGCCTGACCAGGATAAACAGAAAAGCAAGAGAATTGAAAGGGAAGAAATCAAAGAAGAGCAAGAAAAGGGAAGATACGAGAAGAAAAGATGGTATGCCATTTAAAGTGTAGGAGAGATCACAGACAAGATAAAACGAATTTAGAGAATAGAAGATATTAAAATCTGGAAAAATGGTAAATAGAAGATATTGGCTACTGCCAGAGGAAAGAACACAGGCTTGATAATGAGCCCACAACGAAGGGGGAGCTATCAAGTGCCGTACGCATGTAAGTGAATTGAAACAAGCAACGTTGATAGAGTGAAAATCTATGGTGTTAACCACAAAGTAAAAAGAAGGGAGAAGAATAAGAGAAGTTGAAAGGAAGCTATGAGTTGAAAAGAAGTGGGAATATGTTTGGAGAAAAAAAGAGGGAAAGAAAAAGGATAAACCAATCGGTAATAACTTATTGTAGTTACTTTCTTTGTTTGGTTTTACTGAATTCTAGCTCGTGGTTTGAATATAACAATTATTTATGTATATTTGTTAGTTTCCATTTTAAACAAATTATTTTTTAAACCGATAGATGTCCTGAGAAATTTTGTTTGATATTGCACAAATCGTCTGCTTATTGAATAAATATTTAGTAGCAATTATTTTATCAAAGTAATTATTTTGTTTGCAAGCTCATCAAATTTGACAAATGATTGACAGGTTCATTGGTCTGAGGAGGAGCCAGTAACATTTAATTAGTACTTTATTTGTTTGAAGACGAAATGATAATCTTAATTTTTGTAGACTTCTCAATATTCAGTTGTGTATTAAAGTCTGAAGCAGGAGAAGTTGTATTTCCGAAACTGTGGTGTTGTTCGTTACCGCCCATAAAATTCATTTTATCTTATCTTATCGGAAACTGTAGTGAGTTTTTATTATTATTATAGGCCAGTCTTGTCAGAAGGCTGGGTTTCCTTCATTAAAAATAACGTAATAATTTTGCTGCTTTTTCTCTTTTGACAGAGTTAGGGTTTTTAACATAACCCGGAAGAGAAAAAGATAATTCATTGATTTTACTAAACTGAATTTAAACTCAGTTTCTGTGGTCAAGTTGTTACTGTCGTGGGCTTCGGTTCAGCACTGGAGAGGCACAAAAGATCGTACCCTACTGCATGCCATTCTGGAATTTTATTCTTTTCAGGATAAATTCAGCTTGAAATTTAATTGAATATATAGCCTGCTTTTTCTTACTTCACTATGATAATTGAAGAAGAAGGTAGTTTATAAGCATTGGTCAGTTCCCCATTTACTAGAAAAGAAGGTTATAGTCGCTTAAGCAAAGCAACTTCAAACTCTCCTGCAAAAACTGAATTTTTGTGGAAAATAACCGAAAAGTACTTACATTTAGGAAATGTACCTTTTATCTATTTTTCTCTGAATAGAATAGGCAAGAATTTTTAATCTATGACATATATAATTCTTGAATTTTATTATTAGAAAGCAATACTGAACGAACGTTTGCGATGCAATGTTTAGTGTTTACAAAATATGTTCCAGACTTTCATGCCTCAAACATATTTTCAAACTTAACGCATCAAACATATTAAAACATGCCTGTCACCTGGTGGTGAAAATATTGTAAAATTACTTACTTTATGGCTTACGGAACTCATAAGTTTATAGCCATAAGGAAATTCAAACCAGTTTTCATCACAAACACTTACTTGTCCAAAATTACTTCTAATATTGTCCTCCCAACGTCGTTTCGATCTTCCCAACGGTCTCTTTCCCTCCGGCTTTCCAACCAACATGTAATATAATCTTCGTTTTTCTCCCATCCCAGCTACATGACCTGCCCAACCTAATCGTCGTGACTTTATTATTCTTACAACATCGGGAAGTTGTACAGTCCGTGCACTTCTTCCTTATGCAGTCTCCTCCATTATCCAGTCATCTCGTCCCGTTTCGGCCAGCATATCTATCTCAGAACCTTATTTATTTTCAAACACCCGTAATTTATGCTCATCTCCTAGGGTCGTATTCCAACTTTCGCAACCGTAAAGTATTATCGACACAATAATCGCTTTGTATATTTTCAGTTTCAACCTCCTTAATATTAATCGCGAGGCTGGTAGTTTCTGTAGTGAATAGCAACATGTGTTACCCGATACTAAACGACCTTTTATTTCTAACATCACCTCGTTTTTGCTTGTTACATGTGCTCCCAAGTATTTAAATTTGTTTACTTTCTCTATGATTCTTAATTGTTATATACGTATTTCTGTTATTCCCCGTGTTTCGCCCTGTTATCATGTATTTTGTTTACTCTATGTTTACCTGCAGACCTATCTCATCACGCGCTTCTACTAAGACATCGGTGTTACTTTCTAAGGCTTCTATATCTTCCCGTATTAAATCTACATCATCCGACTACACGAACAGTTGATTGAAGCCATTCAACGTTAGCCCCTTTTTGTCCTCTTTCATTTTTAAAATCGCATATTCTAACGCAAAGTTAAACAGTAGTGGTGAGAAAATATCACATCTTTTCAATCCGTTGCGAATCTTGAAACTATCTGATATATTATTACCTACCCGTATTCTGCTTATGGGGGGCGCTGAGACATATTTTCACAAGTTGAACAAGTTTCTTCGGAATTCCAAATTGGTACTGTATAGTTTTTCCTTTTTACCAGAATCATAAGCCTTCTTAAAACCATTGAATACCTGGTGTACCGTCCCATTGTATTCCCATTTCTTCTGCAAGATTTGTGTGAAGGCACAAATCTGGTCCAACGTGGATCTATTTCTTCTCATTCAAATTAAAATTAAAATTCTTTTATTGCCGGAACATTGAAATAGTTATATACAACGTATGGCATCGTCATTTTAGACTATATTAGATTTTGGAGCTATTTTCAAGAAATTCGTCTACACTATAAACAGCCATAGCAGTTAACTTAAGCTTCAAAACATTTTTAAATTTTGTTGTTTCCAGGTCTTTGATTTTCTTCGGAAGATTATTCATTACATCAGTGAACAGATTCATTACTTTCTACTTGACTAAGGTTATTCTTCACGTACATTAAACATTCTAATACATATAGATATGGCACTGTTAAAAAAAACAAGTTTTTGAAATAAAGGTTTACATGATGTTTTGTTATCCACGTTACAAATTACTCTAATGGCCTTTTTTTTTTAATGAATAAAAATCTTTTTAACATTTGGATCATTCCCCCAGACTATTATACCATAAGCTAAGTGGGTGTATATACAGGCGAAATAAACAGTTTTAAGTACCTGTTCAGTGACGCACAGTTTTAGTTTTCTAAGCATGAAAATACCTTTGCTCAATTTCTTACATCAATGATCAATGTGATAGTTCCATTTAAGGTTAGATTGTATATACACTCCTAAGAACTTTACTGAGTTGATGGAATCAGTTTCTTTTCTTGGTTAAAAAAACCTAGGTTGTCTGTTTTATCTTTGCGAACACACAAAAGACTTGCTGAGCACCAATTCTCTACAGTTGAGTTTGCAAGTCACGTTGTTTAAAGCATAAAAAATCTTATTTCCGGTTACCTTTACAGCTAGATCATCGCCATACATGTAAGAGTGAGTAGTGTTGCTGTCTACATTTTTCGCTAAATCATTTATATATAATATGAAAAAAAAACAGGCCCAAGTATGGAACCTTGAGGTACTCCCGAACTTAATTTTAGATACTGAGAAGACTCACCATTATAATAGACAGATTGCTATCTATTTGTTAAATAGGACTGAAAAAAATCTAAACTTTGATCTCTGAATCCATAATACTTGAGTTTCTCTCATAAGATGTGATGGGAAATTGTGTCAAATGCCTTTGACATATCATAGAATCGACAAAGTACATTATTTCTGATATCTACTTCATTAATACATTCACTGTTGAGATTTACAATGGCACTTACAGTACTATTCTTGTCTCTAAAACCAAATTGCCTGTCTGTAAGAACAGAGTTATAAAAATATACAACTTGTTTGTTAATTATTACCTCAAATACTTTGGATAATATTGGATACTGGTCGATAGTTATTATAATCTAATTTACTTGCTTTTTTATATATTGGAATTACTTTGACCACTTTCATAAAATCTGGGAAAGTACACTCTTCAATGCAACTATTGAACAGGTAGGCAAGGACTTCGTCTATGTATCTTGCCCCATCTTAATTATAGCTGAGTTTAGACCATA
>JAGDQP010027442.1:0-10398 GCA_022664845.1 Lepisma saccharinum
TTATATGGCTTCCCTGTGCGCGCCGTAATCCGGGGTCAGGGTAGTGGCCCTTAGCGGCCAGGGCCTTTATCTAGGAACCATACCGGCATTTGTCTGAAAGAATTGAGGTAAATCTTAAAAAACCTCAGTCATCAGTATGACCGGCAGCAGTACTTGAACCTGCGTTCCTCCCTAGTACGGATCCGATGTTTGCTATGTTAAATTACCAGACGACGAAGGAAACTTTGTTTTCTTAAACGTACGCATGTAACATTTATTTAATACAATGTCATTCTATCAAAATTTTAAACTGAGTTCCGAAACAGCATATAAATATGAAAGAATACATATCATACCTTACATAAAAACATCTCCAAAGCAAAATAGCATTAATGGATGAGCAAATACTGAATGAATTTTGCTCCCATCTTACGACTGCTTTTATTCTTTGCAGTGGGCATGAGATTAGAACTGCAATTACAATAATAGTTCGCTCTGAGCCAAAGATACCTAAAGGCCATAATTACAATACAATTCAATACTAGCCGACAGGCCGAGTTACAATGTATGTTTCTGTGCAACTTGCTTTTTTGAAATACATATTATGTAACTTGCTTTCCGAAATAAATATTAGGAGATTAACTGAGCCATTAATGTTCGAAATCAGAAAACACAACCTTTTAAACTTTAGGCACAGGTTGAAGAACAGTGCATTACGTTTAAACGTTCTTTCAACGAATGTTCCAAGAATATTAATTAGAACACTGATATCACTCAAATGAGATTCTGATATGGAAAGGGCTCACCAAGGTCTGACACAGTTTCAGCCTGTTAGTGGACGCTTTCCCACTTTCTCGAATATTCACGACTTCTAGAAATACTTACTTCTAAGGACTACTACTAACTGAATTCCTTGAGAAGTACTTATATAAATGGTTCCACTATCATTCAAAAGCTTCTTGAGACCAATAAATTATTTTCTCTAGAAGCATCTAAATGATCCTACCATCAGAATAAAGTAACATGAAAGGCAAAGTAAATAAACTATACTTGAAAATATCAACATGTGCCCGAAATAATACCATTCCATTATTCGTTACACAGATTATTAATTAAACCTACTTGTTCAAAGAATTTATTTGTCGGCCTAATATAAGAAAATGAGCCCTGCATTGTTCAGTGTAATATATAGATATAAAAGGGGTGAAAAGTTCTGCTTAGGACTTAGACATTTCAAACGTGTTTAATATTCAAAACACGTAATGTAGACCTTTTATATGTACAAGTTGGTGCTGGCTCTCGTACAGATAAGCTGCTCACTGTCCCTTTTCATACGACTGAAAATGTAATGTTAACAAAATTTTACCAGCTACCAGAAATACATACATACAAAAGATGAAAATCTACTTCTATGGACTACAACAGCAATCATAGAAGCATAATTAAGAAGCACATAGAATAACACTTTGTAAATAAAAAGTTTTTCGTTCGTTCGAACAAGAAGCACACACAGCAGTCTTTCGAAAGATACAGTAATTGAGGTTTAATTCGATTGGAGATTCTTGTGTGCAATATGACAAAATTAAGTTTATCTTAGAATTATAGATTCCTCTATCTTACAAAAACAACAGGTATGGAAAATACCAAACAGTGAGGGGAAATTTGTAACCATGCTTGCTACGAAAAAAAAAAAAAAAAAAAAAAAAACAGCTCACTGAACTCTTGAACTCAAGTGAAGTAAAATGTTGCATAGGTTAGATTCGAAGAAAGTTCATACGATGTTAAAATGTTACACAAGACTTTGTCAACCATAAACGATAGTTTCAGAACTCAAGAAATGAGAATTTATGCCTTTAATCATTTCAAGAAACTAATTTTTGTCTCAATCTCTATTTTTAACATAAACTTGAGCTTTCCTGTGTGTTTCTCAAAGCAGTAAGAAAGATGACAATAAAATGAAAGCGAAAAGGACCATGATGTTTCTAGTGTAGTAATGAAGCGCTAAACGATTACTACTATGCTTGAAGTGTAGTATCTAGCTTCACGTAATTTGGACATCGACATACTATTCGACATTATTATCTGTGAGAATTATAGATAGCAGAAACATCTCAAGGATTAAAAAAATAATGAAATATTAACTCACCTCAAGTTTCACTAAATACTTTGGACTGCAATTCATTACTGTTTACTTTTTATTCAATATTTGTTATATGGAATGTCAGTAATGGCTCAATCCGTTACAAGTCTGAGAGGTGATTTCCCTCGACAAGCACTCTTCCCGAAGCAGAGATTGGGAAGGCAGCAACCAGAGACCTAGTCTAGGTATTATCCTCATGAAACCGAGGAAAACTTGAGAAATCCCCAGTCAGGATTCAAAATGTCTCTCTCAAATGTCGATGTAAGGGCCGCGACCGTAACTACAAGACTGCGGGGGTTGGGTAAAATCAATCGTTTTATTGTTCGATCAAATTAACTCATGGTATAAATTAAGCTAACACAATAAGTAGTTTCCCTCAGCTTCCACACCTGAAGTCACCTTAACACACATACATATGACATCAAACTACGATATACTTAGAAGAATATTACATTTGTTTAATTTTGGTTGGAAATTATTCATAAAACGGGAAAGAAGAGCAGATACGTGGTCGAAACCATTTTTTACTGTTATGCGATCAAGAAGAAAACATCTACTAGAAGCAATTAGTAATCATAACACAAGATGCGTATAACATGATTAGAAAAAGTGTCACAAAAACGCATAAGGGCATCAAATAAAGACATCAATATACATGTATTTTATATCATCATATTCAGCTGTTTTCTATCATTTTATATACTAACGTTAAAATTACATTCTCTCATTATAATTTTCTTATAACATTACAGAAACGACTTTTAATTTTCTAAGTGCTTTTTTTTTCTGAACTAGTCCGAGTATTCCACAATAACGGTACATCACACGCGAAGTGCATTCTTTTTTCATTTTAACAAACAATATTGTAATTGCTGAAATATAATAATTTCGAGTAATTGTAGTGTGACCAATATTTCTATTTATTTTTAAACAGGTCTTTGGATAAAGGAATATATGGAAGTTTTGTGTGTTTCGACCACCAACACTAATATAATTTTCTGTGAAAAGTCATAGATTCAAGTTTTCCCACAGTCCATGTGCGTGGAAAAGAAATTGTACATGACCATAACACACATCACGAAAAGAGAAACACGAATGGATCCATATGTACGTATTCATTTCTTGTGTTTTTATAATTTCTACCATTAGTGATAACAAAAATTACAGTTCGTATTAAAAAATAAAATCTTTTCGCAATCTGGCCTTACTTTTACTAACAAGAATACAAATCCACACGTCCAGAAAACTACAAAAAGTAGTCCGGCAGTGCGTTAACTCAGAACGAATATCCGCTGTAGTTATACAGAGAAAACAATAAAGACGACCTCGTTCTATACTGCTCTGCTATCTATTTATACACCAGCATTTTAGTAGCTGAATGATAGATTATTCATAAAAAGACAATGTGTACTTTAACATGATGAAAAATGAACAGAAACAATGGTCGACGTAGTGACGGAACCAAATCTGGATTTCCCGTTACCGGCCGGGAGTTCTACGCATTTTCCAGGGTCTTTGTTAATGATTTAGAATTATCTTTTAAGTGGTGAACAGGAAACTTCGGCCTAATCCTGTGATATCTTTCGGCCATCATTTTTCTAGGGTGAAGGTGGTATGGATGGGGATGAAAGCAGCCAGGGCTTTACTGAGATACCATGTCGGCACTCGCTTCCTGAAACTGAAGTAAAAATCTAAATCAGCATCGCCGGCAGCGGGTCTCGAATTCGTGGACCTTTCCATTGTTGATCCGAAGTCCGAGATGTTAACCATTAGAGCACAGGGTTTTTGTATAGAGGAATTAATATGTGGTTCTTTCGTACTGAAAAATTTTGCAGAAAGATTCCTCAATTAAAAAGCTCCGAAAAAAGTGGAGCGCCTTGGCGTTTCATATTAAAAGACATTAGTTGGCATTTCTAGAGGCCATAAATAAATTTAATTTTAGAAGACAATAGTTAATTCATCTAAGACCAGAGGAGTGTACTCTGTATGCACAAAGATTGGTCGTGGTGGTACTAGCTCCGCTGAAGGAGCACCCAGCCGATAACTGGGAAGTTCGCATTCTGTTCACTGCAGTGACCCATTTTCCTGTGATATTGTCTTTTAGAAGTTTCTGTACAAGGACTGGCCAGAACAGAATGTAGGACAAATTATGTTTAAGAAGGTTTTATTTGTATCTATCATTTTATTTTGGTCAAGTCCAGCAGATGCAGTCATTTTCTGTTATAGTATGGTATTTTCTTAGCGAGTTGAGATAGCGTTGTAATTTACTTACGGGGATAGGTGACGTGGCCTGAGGTGTTCTGTTTCTAGCATAATGGACAATGACTGCCTGGAATTTGCTTCGTTTAGAAAGTGGACAATCTCTGTTACGTGATTGGTGGGAGGATGGGAGAAGGATCTCTGGAGTTCTGATGTTCTAAGTTTCTGTACTCACAGAGTAGAGTTGTGTTTGTCTGAAGAAGTTGTATGAAAACCGAAACCGTTACGCCGTACGTTTCCATAGTTTCTTTTTTGTACAAGCTTTGTCAGCATATTTTAGTGTAATAACTTCAGTTTACATCGTTGGCGTAGTAAGAACTGTCAAATCTCACAGAACACGACTTTTTTGGACTGTGAATCAAAACCAACGTATACACAGTGTATTCTCGCCGGAAATCTGACTTTAAACTTCCGGATTATTTAATGGTGTGTAAGTATTAGTGATACTTACTAATGTGATTTTTATTATGGTTATGAACAATAGTACTACACAGCCACTAACAATAATAATTTATATTCACTTAAATATCATTTGCCAGTAACTGATTGCGTGAACCAAGTGCAAAACCTTTGCGGCATTAACAAAACAAGTTTAATTGTATTACAATTACTTTTTCTGGGTATACATGAATGCAAATCTTCAAGTGCACAACCTTAAGAAAAAGAAAGCAAATGAGAGTAAGAATGGATGACCAAGCCCGGTTTTTTAAAGAACTATATTCCGAATCTGAACATCCCTAATTTGATTCTACCTTGCTGCCGTAGTATACTCTGCTAATAAATTAGTGACAATTATATTGGGCATTAATCGAATCGAAGACAACTTATGACTATACAGAAACAAATGAACTGTGTAGTAAAGGAGACAACAGAGAATAAGAAAAGACAAATACAATGTACACATCAAAACAACTTCTAAACTGATATCTTGGATGTATCTTAAAATTTATACTTACTTTCCATTATTCGGGCACATATTTCAGAACCTATACCACACTGTGGCCAGCCTTGTTCAACAGTTATAAGGTGATTAGTTTTAGAAACAGATTTGGCTACTGCATCTATATCAAGAGGCCGTATTGATCGTAGATTTATGACTTCACATTCGATACCACCACCTGCCAATTCCTGGGCTGCAGTTAATGAAAGTTCAACAGCACGGGAATGTGCGACTAATGTTATATGTTTTCCTGTGTAAGAAGAAAAGATAAGAGAAAGTAAATAACACGCTTTGGTAAATTATTAAATAGACTTATAGTAGTTCTGTAAATGAAAAAAACAAAAAACAAATTTGAATAAAGTATATCAAGTTAATATACAATATATACGAAAGTACTTCCGTTGAAATCTGTATGAGTAACGAGCAGCTCAATACTGTACTCTAATGCACTTTCTAAGCGCCACGAAAGAAGAACTGAGATCACAAATCCCACGTATAAAACGCATCTTAAAACTAAGTTATCTCACAACTTTCTGTATCTTTACTCCTGTGACATGCCAAAACTGCAGAATACTAAAGCAAAATACTACCGCCAGCTTTATCCATCATTAAGAAGGGGCGATGGTAAATCGTGATGCCACAAAGGAGTAGAATGATCAAACAAAGTTTCCAAGCTGCATTCTCCTTACATAAGTACTATGTTCTGCTGAATCAATATACAATATACCGATAAAGTATCAGTATTTCATTCACATATATGTTGTCTTAATAATTTACACTCAAAAGTATGTGAAGGAAATCATTACCACGATCGCGTCATATTTATTCTCTTAGTTTACCAGAATCGTAACAACTTACTATCACCCTGATTACATAATATGTTTAGTTCCAATTTCTTTCAATTTTCTCCTTCTTAAAAGTGGATCTAATAAAGATACGAAATGATAACGTAAACTCATTTGATAAATGTACGGTTCTGGAATTTGAAATTTAATTTGTAAGGCCTTTAAGGAACTTTGGCTCAGGCCGGATGGATGATTTAGTAGAATGAAGAGAAGTGGGAGGAAATGAGAGAACCCCGAGTAAACACACGCACACGGTGTTTGTCTACCTCTAAGCCCACATGCCATGAGCACGGATCGAACCGACGATCTCTTGCACCAGGGGTGAACGCTCTACCAATGAGCCACCGCGACCTTGTTCTAGACTACCGTAAATCTTTCAGTACGTGGCATTCAATTCACTTCCTTTAAATTAAGAATGTAAAAAAGAGCAAAGTAAAAATGAGATTTGTTAAGCAATATTAATCAAATAAAAATCTACATTCAACATGTAGAAAGAGTTGTATAAAAGAAGAATTAAATGAAACTTGCAAGAAAAAATTGCGTGTAGGTTTAGGGGATATTTGTAAGCACATTTCCTTCTCTGATGATACTGGCTTGCAATTCTTTCGGAAGATCGGCTACATTGTAAATTATATGAGAATGTTGATACATGAAAAGATTATGCGTATAGAATGGGTAGACGACAGGGAGGAGTATGCTAGACGGAAGGCGATGACGGTTAATTTTTTTTTACCAGGGCTAGACAGGCATTTGTGGCCTAAGCTCATCGCATGTCTAAGGGCTGACTTCTCGGCGAGTAAGAATAGGTAAGGTGGCGATTAGGACTTAAAAGTACCAACTCGGTATTCGCCTGGTACAACTAAGTCAAATCTGGAAAACCTCAGTCAAGATGGCCAATAGTGGAAATCGAACTGCTTGGCTCCCCAGTATTGTTCCGAAGTCCGTGACCACCTCACCGCAGGGACTGGGTGAAGATGAGAGGAGCTATTTATGTCAAGAAGTGAAGAGAGGTATTTGATGATAAAGTTATAATGGCTCAAGTGGAAACCGAACAGAGGCAGGATGCTACAATTTGATTTCAGGGTTGGTAAAGAATACTTTAACCATCCGCTGAAATCTTGCGGAGTCCTTGTATACTACGATAATGAGCACATTGTGAAGAGAGCTAAAAAGCAACGGATGCGGAGAGCTATTGTCAGGATTATAGCTGATCTTGCAAAAGCATAAGCTAGTGACTGACGCACATTTGCAGGGGCACGAAGATATACATATCTAAGTCATAATAGGAACATCGTCTGAATTTCTATTTTCCTTCCATCACCATTATTTCGCAATTTGTTCAGTAAACAAAAGAATTTTTATTTATATGCATTACACACATTCCACCAAACAATATACCAGAACTCCTTCAAAATAGTATTTAATTAAAATATCACTTATACATACATGATGCCTTCAAATAAACAAATAATTGAGTATATACTTGCTGAGCTTATTGGAAAGAGAGAACAGCATAGTAAGAGAATTAGGTTTACAAATTGAATTTTTTACCTCACGAGGAAGAAATGTTGATGTACGTAATTTAAGAAATTCATCGTGTATCAGAAAAAAATAAAACATACCTGGTCGTTCTATTTTTGCCTTTCCTAGAGGTATTGTGAAGTCTTTCGACATGGCTTCATCGGACATTTCATATAAATTTCCATATAAAATTTCATTTTCTAAACATACAACAGGATCAGGATCTCTAATAGCTGACTTCAACAAACCTTTAGCGTCTTCCGATGTGTACGGCGATACAACCTGCAATTAAAAGGATTGCACACAGTTTATCAATTAACACTACTCTTTCTATTATGCTATGTTCAGAGTAAAACGTAACGAACTTGCAAACGACAAAATGTTAGCATTCGTATTCATTTGAATTTGAGTTTACTTCAAGACCCTTAGGCAACAATGGCTCAGGCCGTAGTATGATTATGAGATGAATTGGTGGAATGAAGAAAGTGGGAGGAAACGAGAGCACCCCGAGAAAACCCACGCACACGGTGTTTGTCCACCACAAAGACCACATGGCATGAGCAGGGATCGATCCGACGACCCCTAGCACCACATTCGTATTCATATTTTACACGTAGATACAGTCTAGTGATACATTTCTGCACGCTTAATGAATCTTGCCCTTTATGCAGGTCTAGTAGACCACCGTACATATGATTAAAATCCTTTACTCCGAAAAAAAACCTAGTTTGAAATACATACTCTTATACAAAAGTGATAATTCATGTATGTATTCGTTAGATAATGTAACTGAATTTGCCATATACGCGGAGTATTTTAGATAATCCTCGAAGGTAAAGTGATTCTCCCTTACAACTACCCTAACACACACACCAACATTGTCATTTCTCACGAAAACCACTCACTAGAATCCCATAGGCAATGTGTGTTAGGTTAACAAGTGAAAAATGTTTCGTGCAATGCGATAATGAATATATTGTATTCAAATGAAGGAAAAGAGGCAGTCAAGACCCCCGTCCTTGTCAGAAGGTCATGCAAGCAAAGAGGCTTAAGGTACATTATTAGGGAATGTTGGTAAAGCTACTTCAGTCTCAGATAACACATAGACACGACAGAATAAGCTACACTGTGATGTTTTGTAACGAACCAAAGGTAGGATTATACTGGATAAGAAGAGTGGGAATGGAGGAATACTTGAGGATATTCGGATGTTCGGAATATTTGGGTTGGGTTCAACAGTCTCACTGTATTCAGATGACATGAGTGAGATATCTATGGGACTTAGTTAAATATTTTACCATTACTTTATAGATCGAATAATGTGGTTATCTAACTTTTGCACAGCTCCAACACGATACAATAATTCTTCGTATCCAGTTTGTAAGAGACGTTTCGTTGACAGCAACACACATATGCGAACTACCTTTATTTATTCATACAAAATTTTAAAAATCAATTTGACACTTGGAGGTGTGGCAAGTTCAAACACTGTTCACGTCAGCATTCTTGACTAAGGTTTTCCTGCAGTTATACCTGGAGAATGCCGGGATAATACCTTGAATTAACACCAGAGCAGCTACCTTCCTAGATGTTAAAAAAGAAAAGAAAAAGATGCAACAGCCTAAGCATATATAAAGCCCACAAATTTCAAGTTTCGATATATTAAATCTAGTATTTTCAACTCGAGGTTTCTATGAACGTTTGTTACACCTCCGCAGCTTATCATACTGTAATCTAGTAGCAGAAAAATAGAATTAAAACATGAAAAATCAACATAACATTACACACGGTCCACCGAGTAGCATCAATTTAAAAAAAGGACAGGTAAAAAAAGTTCTATTCCATTAAAACCATCATGGGTAGGAGTTAGCGGAAGGCTAAAGAAGAAATGGGCCAAGAATGAAATCTAAACGATGGCCGAGCTCTGACATGTAAACAAACATGTGACGCGTGCACTATCTATATACTTTTAATGTAACATGACGGTAAATGTGTTTTGCAAAAAAAAATATTAAAACATAAAGCCTCTTTCCTTAACATATTATGGGAGCTTCAACAATTTCAGGAATTAATTAATAATTTCCCACATTCATAGAAAAAGCACCTGCTGTAATAGATTAATACGTGTCCTTCAATTACACCAACGAAAGATAAAGATAAAATGAATTTTATGGGCGGTAACAGCAACACACCAAAGAAAGATTCACTGTACCCGAAAATTACGCCAAACTGACTGTCACGAAAGAGTAGTTAACTAACTGGACCAATCGTACTTCAAATCCTTGTGAATATCAGCTACGTACAGTACTTGAAACATCAGAAAACTGTTCTTGATAAGGAACATTGAATTGGCTACAAGCGAAAAGTTTATTTATTGCGACACAAAATAAAAATTTGTTTCTGTCTGTAAGCGGGAAAAGCAAAAAAAAAAAAAAAAAAAAAAAAAGGTTTAATTGATGATTTTAATTCATTTAAGACATTTAGTCATCTTTGGCTCAGGCCCGGCGTTCACCTGATGAAATTGAGGGAAACCTGGAAAACCTGTCAGGATCGTCGGCTGTGGGGTACAAAGTCACGTGCCTACCCATTGTTGATGCGAAGTCCACGAATTACCGCCTGGACTACGATGACTTGGTACAAGAATGTTTAATCAGGTATTTGATAATGATTTTACTAAATTCGAAAAATTTACTAAAAGAAACAAACGAATGTTG
>JAGDQP010027443.1:0-20953 GCA_022664845.1 Lepisma saccharinum
TATTATGTTGTCGCGAATCATTAAATATTGTGGTCCATTAGGTTAGGCAATAGGTAGTTTTTGGATTACATCAAGAAGAAAAGTAGTTTTAATAAAACTTGGTAAAAGGGTACGTTTCGATGACCCCCCAAAAACACTAAATTTGGAACCCCGTCAGATTTCCGCTTAGTAAAATGGCGCCAAAAGGATTTTTTTCGAAATGTTTCTGCTCCTTTGCATTCTAACGCAAAAGTGGTTATCATAAAAAAAAAGTGCAAGCTTTAAGCAAAATTAAGGTTCTATGCACTTTTTTTTTTTTTTTTCTTAGACTCAATATTTTCGATGAAACAGCCTAGGATACCAAGATATTTTGTTTCGTAGCTTTTTTCCATACCTACTCCTTTTTTTAAGCACTGTTTTCACTTTCATTTTTCAACAATTTGCAATATTATTGAAACAAAATACTAACATACACTTTTGCTTTCAGTATACAATCGCTTTCGATCGCATAACACGTCGACGGAAAAATTCTAATGGGTCTCCTTCGTATCGAGTTTCAATACACACACTGATCACTCTTCAAATGGCATCATAGACACTCCAACACCCATAAACCTGTTTGTATTTAGTAAAGCACGACCGTAGCTTTCCATAAAACACTACATAATTGTGTCACAATGACTTCGGAGCAACAGTGTGCTATTTGCGAGACAAAATTAACGGAAAACTCTATTTGTCCTGTGAAAGAGAAAGGATTGAATATTTTTGCGTGTGACAAGAAAACTTTTCTACAAGCTTCTTATCTCATGAGGCAAAAAAATCTCAATTCATCTCTATGGTGAAGTTTGAGGATGCGAATTAACTGGGTAAACAAGGTAAGGAAGAGGCACTCACTGTAAATATCAGCTATCGATATGTCATCATTATTCGAGTGAGTAGTGATTGTTGGAGAATATAACAGATCTAGTTCTTTTAGCAAGTTTAGGCACAGCTTCCGAAAATGCTAACTTCTCGAAGTCATGAAAAGCAACAAACTTGCAAACATTATACTCTTTAGAATGCGGAAAAATAATTGAAGACAATATACTATTTCTCAATGACTTAAGCGACTTCTGCCCAGTTAAATCATAGAAAGATGAGTTCCAAACAGTTTTGAATAAACAAAACTTTGAATGACTATATTCAACAGTTCCAGAATAAACACGCTGAACCGGATGCGACTGCTGATGCGATAATATTGCAAAACGTTGAAAAACCAATGTGAAGTAATAAAGTGATACGCAGAAAGTGGAACTTAATTGAAAATAAATGGAATAAGCACTTTTTCTAGGTACGAAAGAAAATATCTCATTCCTAGGGCTGTTTCATCGAAACTATTGATTCTACAATATATATATATATAAAATGCATAAGACGTTGTGGCACATTTTGCGCTCTTTCTTTTTAATAACCACCACTTTTGCGATAGAATGCACGTGAGCGTATATATATATTTTTTTTTTTAAAAAAATAGCGCCATTTTACTATGGCAGTGCCTTAGTGTGAAAAAAACCTCCCAAAATTCAAGTCATCAACCAAAGTTCACAAGGACGGGTTTTCCCATTCGAACACCTACAGGTTAGTATCTTATGATTGGTTTTCTTATCTACTAATACTATGGGCGAATAGACACAACTTGTTAGTCGCAGATTATCTTGATTAAAAAAAAGATGTTTAGTTTTTACCAAATTTTGTCAAATTACTTGACGTACACACACAAGTAGTAAAAACCAAATAATACCGTGTAACTTTAGTGCATATATGTAGGTTTTTAAAGGTAGGATATTTTATGAGAATATTTTTTATTTCCTTGGCATACTCATTATGGAATGAATAGTGAAAAAACCGCAGTTTTTTCTTTCTTTTTATTATTTCCTTAGAAGTACGAAACAGCTTTACCGAGCGTTACTTGACGAATGTCTGTCTAAAAGTATACGTATTGGAGCAACTAATCTGAGTTTCATCGCCGGATTCGGCAGTATATGTTCAAGGTTCACTTCAGAAGATTTCAAAGGACAATAACCATTATCAGACGTGGCCGTAAATACAAAACATTCATTCAAACTAATCTTCCTGCTTCACTTCCGCCCTGAGCCTTTCAGACTAAACCAAAACAAACTGATGGTATCTTCCGATCCATTTATAATCTAAGACCACAATTTAAAAAAACCTTCCGTTAAGGGATGAGGATTTGCAAATGCTACTGTAAGTTATTTGGGTCACCTTTGTTAAATGTTTTACATTGCATAGGTTTCATAGTTACAGTTTTCATTAATTTGAAGAGACCATTTCCTTTTCGTTCTGGAAGATGATTTTTCTTTTTAATTTTATAAATTATAGTTTCATAGTACGGTACATGTAAGCTAACAAAGTTAGAAGCACTTTGATTTACTTCACTTCCATATTATAATTTTAATAATGCTTACAAGGAATTCCTCTTAGCAAACCAACTTATATAATAAGATTAATATTTCTGATATAAGTGAGGTTACTACATTATTTACACACGTAAACGACTATTTTTATTTTCAAATTTAAACGATTAAATAAATTCTATTTTCTACCAAAACTTTTTTTATTTGAATCTTCCATTTTTACAATAGTATAAAAAAACTGTTTTAAAGGCATACTTTTCTTAAATAGACATACATACTAAACAGAAAAAATATTTTGTTTATGCATGACTAAAAAGGGCAGCATGAGGCGCTCTCATATAGTCACTTTATAAATTCTTCAATTGGCGCGCCCAATGGTTTTTAGTCATGCATAAACAATTATTTTTTACTTTTTAGTACAAATTGTTTAAGAAAAGTATGTCTTTAAATATTTTTTTTTTCGAGATTTCGGTGTTCGGATACTTTTTCTCAAACTTTTTTTTTGTGTTCTGTAACCAGTGAAATTCAGCTTCGTTCTAAGAATTTATTTTAGGACAAAGAAGTTCATACTAAAAAAAAATATGCTTTTAAAATATATAAAGATACGAAAGTTACAATGGAATATTATATTGTTACCAAACTTATGTCGCTATGCAAATTTTCGTCATTGTATGACGTCGAGAAATGAGTTAAATTAACGTTGCAAAATTTGAGAACACGATGAACCATTGTGAACTACAGGAAAGCATGTAAAAAAAAAAAAAAAGTCAAAAGTCTCGCTGGTTACCATCTTCGAGTGTTTAATGATGATTTAAAAATCAGATTTCTATTAGTAAACCATGGAATATCACTCAAACTTCATTGAAAACGTCTTATTTCAAAAATGCTTAATGGTTTCGAATTAATAATTTTTTCATTGAATTCATCAGTCCAAAAACATAGGATTTTACATGGAATATATACAATTTTAATTTTTTTTGTAGTTTTTGAACAAAAACGGTCTTTTTCCAACAGTGTGTGCCGGAAGAAATATGACGGAGTTTCAAACTTGATTTTTTTGGGTCATCGAACTGTACTATTTTACCAAATTTTAATGCAATCAGCATCCACTTGTTGCTACCTACTGCCTAGACTATATATTCATTTGCGTACGGAAGCTGTATAACCAAGATTAAACTTGTTACTTATGTGTTTCCGTCTCCAATTCGTGTTCATAATAGAATCTTTACAGTATTCAACGTTTCGTTCATCACTGTTAATGTCTTGAGTACAATTAATACATAAAAGAAACAGGGACGGAGAAATAATGTACGTACAATAGTAATTAATGAAGCTATGCAAAATTGTGCACTATGACCAGATGCGAAAATTGGAAGGTGATTTTCCAAATTGGTAGAATGTTGTCTAAATGTATGTTTTATTTTTGTTTTCTAATAAGTATCTAATAATACCGTGCTGAAATAAAGGAAATTAAATTAAAATTATTTAAATTGTCCCTATCTGTATTTCGAAGAGGATATTGTGATCTGATAAAGCAAGTCTATCATATAACAATTTCATGCTGCATCATCCACACACCGACCGAACTGTCCTGCTATATCACATCAAAATGTCTTCTAAATACAGATAGTGGCAATTAAATTAAACAGTTTTCTTTCGTAGATATTTTATTGGAACATAGAATAAAAGCTACACAACAAACCAGTAACTTACCAATTTTCGCATATAGCCACGTTGCAGACTACCTACTTTAAATTACGCATTATCTTCTTTAACATTTTACATACGTGTACCTACCTTCCTTCGTTTCTACTCTTACGTATTAATTTTACTTACGACGTGCATAGTGATGAACGAAGCGTTCAATAAAGTTTATATTAATGATAGGAACTGGAGGCAAAAATACGTCAACGAATGGGATTAAATTATTTTCTGTGTTAAAAGTATGTCCTTAGGATGTTCAACGTGGAACAGCTTAGCAGCCCATTCCTCCGGGTTCAGAATATAATCAATTACTTCGTCCTTTAAAAAGTAATCTAGACTACATTAGTATGTTGAATGAGAACGTTATCTTCAAGATAAAAAGAGTAAAATTCGTGTGAAACACAATATTTATTTTCATTTGTTTCTCAAATGAATTTTCCAGTACAGGGATCAGTTTTATTTCAAGGTAAGGAAATAAAAACAATTACATACTAACATTTATTTTGATCTTTTTTTTTTTCGTAAAAAAATGAAATTGTACAATCCCTTACAGAAGAATAAAAAGAGGAAATATATGTATAAAACTTAATTTGGACATGGCGCGAAATTCGTAATCTGGTATCTATTCTATATATGAACAGTTTATCCAACATACAAGATTCGGGCAGTAAGAATCTGACTGAGATCAAGAAGAAAAATCTCTCTTAATATTCCACTCTATTTGCTACACACACACATATATACTATAAATATGTAATCTGTAATAAAGAATATCTCTCACAATATATTTAAAATTAAAAACTACCTATGATTCCATTACGTAATACAGTCGATTAACCTAAGTACCATCAACTAACCTACAAAAAAAATCGAGAGATTCTGATTCAGTACGGACACTGAAAGCCGTTCTCCCTCTTCTCTCCAAGTTTTAACCAGAATACATGACGTCAGTAGTACATAAACTAAATTTGGCGCAATGCCGTGCAAAGTCCATTGAGCATTTTAAACAATAAGTCAGCTGTCCTTGTATATCTACACACACAACAATTCCGTACACTTAAAAAACATTCACGAAAAACACAATTAAGTTTTAAAAATTCATTTGGTAAAGTATTTCATCCTTAGAATTTACTTGTCACAATACTACAATGGATACACAAAATTATTGATCAGTTCATCTTAATTTGTACATGAGTTCATGTATGCTTCAAAGCATAAGTAGCAGTGATTGGAGTGATGCGGTGCCGTTTTTTCCCCCACATGAAAAAGATAAAAATCTAGTCCAAGACTAAATTACTTCATTCCTCTCTTCACCTGAGATAGAAAACTTCTCATTGCATGCTGCATAGAACTTCATTTGGTGACACTTTTGGCAAAGGGAAAATTTAGTATATCCGTGGCAACACACGATACTTTACTCTGCTGCAGTATCTATCCCAAGCTGCTTCATAACGTTTGCTGCACCTAGCATCATCCCTCTTGGCTCTATGCAGTAACAGCAGAGTTGTGGCGATGGGTACAACGTACGGAATAAAATGAGAGATACCTGAAAGTAAAAAATCGAAATTAAAAGAAATATAATACATCTTTTGGAGACTTACTATATTCCGTTGGTGAAGCCTGTTGTAAGAAAACTGTTTTATTTTCTTTTTTTAAAAAAATAAGGCCGGTCGACTTTATTTACCCTTACGGACTAACTACAGCTTACGCATAAAGCTTACATATTCTCAAGACCGAACTACAAAAAACGTGAAACCATTCACCTCTACGGACTTGCCACTGACTTCAATGCAATAATAAACTAATATGGCATTATTATTTTAGTACATGTATTCTTTTTAGAATAGTTTTGGAGAAACTTTGTCTTTACGTGTACCAAGTAACTTCGACCATGATTCGAATAGCATTTAACTAAGGAAACCCTGATTATTATCCTTCCATTTCATCCATGGCCTGAAACAAAACTAATGCAATAATTTAAATCAACCTGATTTGTGCACAGATAAACTGATCGCTGGGCATGAAATGAATGGAACTTCGGTCTACGGTTTTCCGGGAGAATGCTGCTGTACAACTGAGCTACCAGTGGAATAGCCATCTGATGTGTAAACCGTATTTCTCATTCACTTGAATCAACTCAACTCTGCTGCTGGTGTACGAAGTCAAAGCACCACTAAATTTCTAGAGGTTTCAAGTCGAGATGTCTGCGATTGGCGTTATTTGAATAAATCACGTTTGCTTTAAAACCTAAAGGGTTTGCGTGGGGGTCAACGGTAAAGTAACAAGGATTCTACTCGCTGAGAATTCAATGATCAATCTTGATGTCCTGGTTTCGAGGAACTCTGCGTGCTAAGACACCATAATTTAAATGTATACATTTTCGAATAGCATACCATTTCGTTTACTTACACTACAATATGAAAGTCTATTACAGTTACGGTTGTAGTAACCAATGAATCAGCGTAAAATTATGATCGGTTCTCTTAGTACGTAAAATATGATCTGAAAGTAAAGATTTCTTACATATAATTGC
Source organism: Lepisma saccharinum (assembly GCA_022664845.1). Lineage (NCBI taxonomy): Eukaryota > Metazoa > Arthropoda > Insecta > Zygentoma > Lepismatidae > Lepisma > Lepisma saccharinum. Next base: position 6,631 of record JAGDQP010027443.1, read on the forward strand.
AAATTCTGGTTTCGCCAGAATGTATTCTGAGACAAGTTACAATAGAAACTCTCTATTACAATAGAAAACTAAAACAAAGAGGTGATAATTCTATAACTGAATATGCATTAACGACTTATACAAGATTTATACTAAGCTCTCTAGCAACCATGTCTCAAGAGAAAGGAATGGGGAGTAGATACTCGACTAGGGGGTCTGGCCTGTGTTGTGCTGGGCGCACTCGTAAGATTCTGAACTGTACTTCTGATGTCACTTCCAGAGAAGTGCACACTTGAAGTACGCACTATGTAACTTTTGGACACGGCAAAAATTGTGTTTATGTGTCTACAAAGGTGGAGTCTCATTTGATAAATAATGTATAACGTCATTATTCCGTTTAATTTTAATTAGTTAAGTCATGTCAAAATATAGTTGGAGGTATAAAAACGTTAAGTGTGCAATATTTCCTCATTTTGAAATGATACTGAGTTTTAAAAATACGGTATTAATTCCTTGTATTCATAGCATCTAATCTGAAATATTCATTACCTTATCGATAGCCAGTATATTTGACGTTCCACTTCTCACTAACGTCTTACCAATAGCGGTACATTCTTCAATAATTCTTCATTCACTCAGGCCTCTCGCGCTCCTTAAGATGACTGTGAACTCGGGATTTCCATCGCTGGATGGCAGCACTATCTTATTCTTTTTCTTGCAGGTGACCCTTTTGCGATGGTCTTTATCTGTTATGTATTTATTTTTCTTTTCTCTTTCAGTATTCCTTCCTCCTTCGATCTATTTTCTTTTATTGCACGAAACTGCAATGCTGCTTCCCGAAATTCTGTTTGTTGGCGCTGAGAATCTCACTGAAGAGCTAATCGTCATCAGTGTATGTCCTTCGCTACGCTAATTCCATTATTGAGCTGTATTGTTGTCCACATATGTAAAACAGCTGAAACTCCATTCCAATCCATTTGTGATTATTATAGATATGAGGCTTGTCTAGCCATCAGGATGATGCTTGAATGGTTGAAGATTTCAAAGAAGGTCGTAACCATGTAAACGTTTAGGTCCGTATTGATTTTGAAATTTTAATTTTGTTCATTGTTGAAATCGCTTAACTGTTGTAGTGGATATCCGATCCTATAATAATGAAGCTGTTTCAGAAATGAACAAAGAAACATACATCTTTCAATCAAGGTGACCTCGGATTGGCTGAAAGTTAGCGCGCTCGCTCTCTGTGAGCGTGGTCCGGAAGTCCATTGAACTGGTTCATTTTAAAAAAAACCTGTAAATTCCCTCCTTGGAAACTCTCAAGCTTGTTTAGGACGTTAATAATATTAGAGCTAGAATTTTTATACTATTATTTATTCTATTTGCTGTTACGTATAACGCAATAAAGTAGAAATGTTCATGAATATGCATTATATTTATTTCGTTGTTACATATTTCATGTTGATTTTACATAAATCTACATATTTAGCAATTTTCTGTCTAATCTTTACTTCCACTTTACTATTAATTTTCAACTATATGTAAATGTATACGATATACAGGGTGTTCCAAAATACCGACAAATCACGAGATTCCTGAGATGAAAATAAGACTATCAAGGACGCACAAATGCTTCGTTTCAGGGCTATAGGATGCCGAAAGTGTGGTAAAATGAACTCCTCGAGAACTTGATTAACAGTAGAACTGCGGTGGCATGATATCGTCAAAGATTTCAAACCTGCTCTTATCCAAAAATGCATATTTCAAAATTGTGCAATCGACTCCCCAAACGAAGTAAGGAATTTCCAGACATTCTCTGGAGAAAATGTAGATTGAAATAAACACGGAAGGACCACTTTCATAAGTAAATAAGTCCCTGTGCCAACTTTCGAAGTGGAAAGGTCGTTTTCAGCATACAAGTATATCATTACTGATCGGTTGCAATCTATGACCGTAAAACATATGAAAAAATATCTGGCAGTTAATTATCAACATCACAGTTGAAAAAATAAGCAAATGTTAATGTTTATCCCTGTAATAAATATCTGGTTTATTTGGTATTTAACATTTTATGTAAATTACATTAAAATATAGCAAAATGCCTGATAGTGTACTGTGCATAAATGTGTTAGTGAGGTTAATTATCAACAATTTTTCAAATCACCATTGTATGTATGAAAAGATCAACGAAGGTAAATGTTTATCGCTACAATAAATACGCAATATTTTACATGAACTACACAGAAATGCGGCAAAATATTGTGCATCATAGTGTTAGTGAGGTGAATTATCCTTGCAGTGCATATTTGGTTTATTTGATATTACATATTTTAATTTAATTACATATGTCTACATATTTCATTAGTTTTTGTTGCATAATTATGTACATATGAGGGTATACTGAAAAGTAATAAACAAGTATGTGCTCTGGAGTACCTTTTCATTGTATTTCTGACATTTCTCTTTCTCTGTTACAGGTTTCATTTTTAAAATTTTTATTTATGGCCTTTAGGCATCTAAGGCTTAGGCCGACAGGTTTCAAATTGGTCACTACTGGGGTCCCAGAACTATAGTAAGGAACATGTGACATGTAACAATATTATGTCGGTATGGCTGAAGCAGCGGACCGTGATCGAATTTTTAACAGCAGAAAGTGTGTCGCACATTGACATGCATCGGAGACTGAAGGGATTTACTATATAGACACCAGTACGGTAAGACGTTGGGCTATTCGTGCTCGTTCAGAAAACTTCACGGGAGCTAACCTTGACTTGTGTCACAAACAACGAAGTGCACGGTCACGCACTGCAACTGATGAACCACATCACAAACCGTACTGATGAACTGATTCGGGAGAACCGTCGAATCGCACAAGAAGAGCTTCCTACGAAGTGCGGCATATGACAGGAGCGAGTGCAGGCAATAATCGCAGATATCGGATACCGGAAACTGTGCACGGTGGCTGCCACGCCAAGTTGACTCCTGACATGAAACAGAAGAGAAAGGACATTTGTGAACAGTTGCTTCATCGCCATGAATATGAAAGTGATGATTTCTTGATCATTCTCACAGGTGATGGAAGTTGGATACACCACTTTGACCCTGAAAATAAGAGAACCTCCATGAAGTATCGCCTGCACCAAAAAAGTTTATGGCTGTGGCATCGGCAGGCAGTCATGCTGACATTCTTCTGGGACTTTCATGGTGTAGTGCACATGGAATTCATGCCTAAGGGAACGACCATCAATTCTGATCAGTACTGTAACACTCTCACATCGACGAGTTCGTCCAAAAATGGAGCCTCTCATTTAACACGACAATACTCGCACTCGTACAATGACAACTGCAAAGATTGGTTTCACTGTCCCACCTCATCCTGCATACAGCACAGATCTGGCCCGTTTCGATGTTCATCTTGTTACGAAACTTAAGGAACACCTGAGAGACCTTCATTTTGAATCGGACGATGCAGTGAAGCAAGAAGTGTGGCGTGGTTCCGTCGTTAATTTTACACTGACGACATTAAGAAATGCTCACACGTTGCCAGAAGTGTGTTGACCGCTATGGCGATTATGTGGAAAAATCATTATTGAGAGTTGAAGATTAAAGTCCTAGCAATGTACCTGCTTTTGTTTTATACCGATAACTTAAAACAATTTTCCCACAAAAAAAAAAAGGCATTACTTTCCAGCACGCTCTCGTGTTTTTCGCAATTTGATACTTGTACTACATACAAATTTAGCTTTATTAATAACAATTAAATCAATCAATTAAAAATAAAATTCAAGTATTTTGTATAGATCTCAGGTCACTTGAAACAAACAAAATTTGGTAATGAAATTTTGTGTGGGGGAGGGGAAAATACAGTAAATCATGTCGTCTTACGTTGGAGATCGCAACTTTACACAAAATCCAAGCGGACTTTTTTGCCCCCTCAATACTTTTTCCACACACCTTTTTCCTCTACCATCAATCAACCATACCTTCAATATACAATTTCTTCGTAAACAATGCCCTATCTACTTTTTAATTTCCATTTGCTCTCTGCTATTATTCTTTTCTCGTCTATTTCTCTCCATTATTTCACTTTTATATTAATACGCAAACCTTAACTGTCAGAAATTCTGATCTGAATTGAAACTTGGCGTACGGAAACGTCATTCAGCTCTGGTACCCCGTACGAAAAGTATAAGGGAGAGAGTTAATGGCTGAACTGTCATATGGGCTGGTTCTAACAGATTTACTTACGTTAATGAATCAGAAAGGAGCAGCATATCATAGCTTAAACGGCAGAGTGCTTGACTGACTTACAAAAAGACCCACAACTGAACCCTGGTAAATACAACTTTTTTTTATTATTAATATGAGCCTTCTTTAACTTTTTTTGTTTCTAAAATTTATTTCTACTTCATATGCTTCTTAAGTTGTTCAAAAGTGTTATTAGCATCAACAACATTCAATGTAACTTATTGTATATGCAACTTTTTCATGATTTAATCATAAAATATCTTTTAACACTATTGTTTAAAATTCTTTGTATTTAAAATTACTTTCTCTTAAAGCCTAGTACCACAAATTAATTTACTCTTTATTTTTAATGAATGTGAAAGTTACTAATAAAAAAAACAAAACACTTCAACAGCTTAGAAAGGATGAAAAGTATACAACAATGTTAAAAACAAAACACAAAATCAACTTAATTACAACCAAAGTAAGATCCTGGGTTTCTTGTCGGGCAAGCACTCTACGGTTTAAGGTAACTTTCAGCGCTTACTTGTTTGGTTAACACAAGTAATCATTAACAACCATCCAGCATAACTAAGTCGTTAACTTTTTATGTACTTTTTGTAGTGAACACCAGAAGTTAAAAATACATTTAGGAACTTTCATGAACGCCCTCCTAGTAAATTTCAAGTCTAAATTTCCAACGCTTGAGGTGTGTGTGTAACAGCTATTTCCCATTCTCCTCTTGTACGTCCATATTTCTGCTCCATACAAAATGTTTCATCAATATTGTTCTCAACTCATCGGAGCATAGGAAATATTTTGCTTCACAACTGTCTCACCTTCTTTCTTACACTTCCTCTATTAGGAACTTTTAAATACTTCTGTACCCCATTTTCTTCCAAAAAAAATTGTGACGTCCGCACTACGCCATTTAACATTTCACAAGTTATTCGACGCTGAGTATTATCAGGGGAAGTAATCAAACTAGGAATTTTATCGCTACTTACCAGCACAGAGCGACCATGACCAATGCAAAATTATATCTCCAAGATAATTAGGATGTCGGACCCATCCCCACCACCCAGATACAAGCAGCTTCTTTCCGCGTGAAGTAGGGATCGTCTCCAAATCTGCAAAAGAATTTAATTTTATTTAACCTGTAAAATTACCTCATTCAGAGCACAAATTAAGTAAAAAAAAATATATATATTAACGCTCACAAAACGTTCATTACATGGTAAAAACATGAATAAAAATGGATACCTCTTGTACTGTGATTAAAAGTATTCAACAGAAAATTAAAGCCTGTAGTCTTATTTGTGTATTTAATTTCAATGGCAATGGCATTTTTTAGTTGCACCCGCTCTGAGATCCGTCTTGTATTTCAGGAACAGCGTCCTTCGGAAAGCTCACGATAGTATGTCATGGTGAAATTATCGTATGAGACTAAGAGAGAAAAGCAGAAAAAAACTTAAATCATGAACGCCAGTCCTCTAATCAACTTTCACTTCCCCTGAGTGATTTGCAATTACTAACAATCAGCTCGAGGCCAGGTTTATAAAGAGAACCTGGTAAATTTAAAAGTTTTTTCCATAGTTTTAAGTAACGAATTGTAAATGAATAATTGGAATTTCAATAAATAAATTTAATAATAATAATAATCTATGTACATAATCATGGATAAAATTGCAATAATTAAGATTAAACATTGAATAACTAACTCATAGAAACAATGCTGGCGTTGCCGTCGCTACAGAGTTGTTGGAAACCTCTTTTCACTGCTATTACAGCCACACGAGTGATATAGGTTGCGCGCTTCTTTTCTGTGCGCGTGATCACGAGTTCAATTCCCGCCAGAATCTGTTGAACGGAGTGGTTCGGAGTCCACAGTCCACTTTAGTAAAAACTGTAGGTCCCATCTTTAGAAGCTCATCAGCTCGTTTAGGACGTTAATAAAAACAATTCAATCAAACGGGTGATAGTTGGCCCCATACATCTGGTATGCTACCGTCGCGCTAGCTCAATTTAAAGATGTCGACTGACTTAGAGTTTTCGGATCAATCAGTCAACTTATTCACACCATAAAGCTATAGGCTCAGAAAGGATCCTTAGCAGAAAAGTGCGTTATCGTGCTTGCACAGGGAATGAAACAACGTTGTCCTTCCAGTGTAGGAAGAACGATTTGACCAAAATATCTTCGTATGGAACAGTCTTCAAAAAGCTGGAATAAAAAACCAATGAATCCACCTGACAGAAGATAAAATAGCCGTATATCATATAATGCCGCCTCCAAATTTCACGGCTGATACACAATAATTCCTGTTAAATATTTACCACGTGTCTTCCAAGTCTAGATAGATCCATTGGAGTACAAGCTCATGTACAGTTGAATCGTCGCTCCACAAGATTCTCTTCCGTTGTTCCACGGCCCAACGACGGTATTGTTTGCACCTGCGGGAATCGGCATGTGTAATCAATGGCTTATGGGCCACAGTATGTGCAAGAGCCTGGTGAATCTTTCTGTCGCTAGCACACGGTGCCGTGCTAACCGGAAGTAGTTTACAATGCGTAGTAAGACTGACCGACTATTTCCTTTCACAACACACTTGAGGGTTGACCTACTTTCCCTATAAGTTCCGTCCGCCTGCCAGGCTGGTAGATGGATGTGGTGGTTCCATAATGTTTTCACTTCACTTTGTAACTCGTTAACAGCAGTCCGGGGCAAGTGAAATGTGATAGAAATCCATCGGAGCAGATGACCGAACTCGTGGGCTAAAACTGTCATATCCAGTTCGAATAAACGCTTGTTCCCTACTAATCTAGACGGAAAAAACTGTTTTAATTAGTATTTTTTGAAGCTGAGAGGAATCTAAGGCCTGCCATCACAACTCGGAGGGATGACGTCCATCAGCGAACATTCTTCCGGGAAGATGATGATAACAACAGGCAGTGCATTTACATGGTGGGTTCAGTCAGGTTGGCAGACAGCAGGGCCTGAACATGCAACTTTGTTACTGCACTCACGTCTTTATACTTCTAGTGTGGGTGACGTTTATCGGCGTCGTAAGGAGAAGACAACTTCCAAACTTTGGGGGTGTTCTGTTCTGTCACTTCTGGCAACGTGACGTATTTTCTAAATAGAACGACCAGAATAAATCCTCTGTATAAAGTTTACAAAAATAAAAATAACGCTTACCTAGAATACACAAAAATAAGATTGGATAATACTCACGGGCCAGAGCAGGGCTCAGCGGATTCTTACGAAATTCGCTCTTCTGCGCATTGCTAGCTCTGAAAATGACGTAACCAACAGTGTTCAGTAAAGCTAATGGAGCCAGAAAGTATACAGGTTGGTCAACCCTGCAAAATAAATAAATAATAATAAACAATAAAATTTAATTTAGTTGAACAAAACAAACTACCTAACTACTAGAAAGGAATGTAAAAATACGAAAGGAAAGTAATTAAACAGAGACATGTATATATTTAACCCACAGCTCTTCATCAAAACATATATGTACTTTGGAAATACAAATTGTCGTCTTCTTGATACTAAAACAGTTCGTTTGGGGAAATACTTGGCAGCTTTTTTGTTTAAAGGTGTATCTGCATGTATTCGTTTATTTGGATACGTAAATAAGTGTAAGCATCTTCGAATAAGACACACAAATTATGTAAAGAATCCTAACGATGCCATGTTTGTTAATATCCTATGTCCAGCTATGATAATAAATTATATAAAAATCACAGTCATATTCAATCCACTAGTGGATGAGGTCTCTCCCCGAAGGGAGGAGTTGGTCTACTGCTCCCACGCTGACCAGACGGGTTGGGAGAGGAGAGCCGAAGCTCTCACTGTGATCGCCACTGTCTTTTATTCACAGCAGCTCCCCAATTGTCCTCACGATGCTGGGTCAACACAAAAATTTTTGAGCCCCCACCGGGAATCGAACCCGGGACCGCTCGCACTGAAGTCGAGCGCGTTACCGACTAGGCTACGCCGGAGCTCGATAAATTATTTATATATATATATACTGTATATATATATATATATATAAACCTATTGTAAAATGTTCGATATCGTTATTTACATATTTATTCATCACGTTATTCTACAGTCCACATCACTTTCGAGAACATGAACCGATACATTTAATAAATACATTAATATCCACGTTGAGGTTGATTAACATGATTATGCTGTTTTCAGTACATTATTCCACGTCTAAGTTAATTTCGTAGAACATGTACAAGTAATAAGTCCACAAATATCCAATCATATGTTGTTCAACATATTTACAATTTTCACTAATATTCCGTATGCGTTTCGTACTGTAACTTATGACCTGGCACTTGACTACTATATCAATTGAAATTAAAATTACGAACATGGCGCCATAGGGAACACTTTACACTATTTTTCTATATTCTCCTAAGATACTTACTCTGTTCGCACTTTATCTAAATAAAAGTATACATACAGAAATGTTAAAAAAAAAAAATCGTTCCCGCTGAGGAAGGCTTCCGGAAGAAGCCGAAAAGCACTTTCGCAAAGGACAATGACGATTTGTATTTCCAAGGTACGTATATTTTTTTATGGGAAGTAATTTAATTATAATTTTCATTCCCACTAAATCAATTTGATATGACACAACAAGAAAACTAAATACAGTGTAAGACAGACAAAGGGCCGGGGTAAGTGCTTCCACTCAATTTGCAACAATGAATTTCTTGAGGAAATTATTTTTCGTATATTTCCAATTCATTCAGCAATGTTTCATAGTCAAGTTATCATTAATTTCCTGAGTATATGTAAGACTTCGCTTTCACAATCTTTTATTTTAATATATTTAATGATGAGGTACAATTTCCGGTAAATGTCAAATTTTGTCTGACGCAAGCTATAACTTTCAGTAACATTTTTGAGCCTCTTGCAACCCCATAAGCGTGGATTTCGTATAGCTTAGACCTTTTAGCACGGACAGAGAAATACAGATGCTTATCAGAATAATGGAAACACCTGAACGAAAGTGCAACTTACCAGATTAATATGGTGTCGGGCCACCTTTCGCCTTCAGAACAGCCTTGATGCGACGTGGGATGGAGGCATAGAGGTCGTGAATGGTAGCAAGTGGAATATTACACCATTCCTCGTGCAGGGCATCGGCCAGTTCTGTGAGAGAGGATGGAGGTGGAAATCGTCGCCGGAGTCGTGTTTCCAAGATGGACCACAGATGTTCAATTATGTTGAGATCTGGGGATTGGGCGGCCCAGGGGAGGTGTTGAACTTCATCCCGATGTTCCTCAAACCACGCTGCAACAACTCCAGCTGTGTGAATGGGTGCATTATCATCCTGGAATATGGCGTCATTGTCCGGGAACAACATCCGGACCATAGGATGCAAGTGGTCTCCTAAAATTGCGACATAATCGTTGGCAGTGATGCGTCCGCGAAGTGTGACCACAGGACCCAATGTAACCATGATATTGCGGCCCACAGCATCACCGTGCCGCCGCCATGTTTCACAGTTGGGCGGAGACACTGCAGATCATACGCTTCTTTGGGCGTTCTCCACACATAAACACGGCCCGTGGTTTGGAATAGGGTGAATGGTGACTCATCCGACCATACCACACGTTTCCAGTCGTCAACGGTCCAAGTTGCATGGTCGCGGCACCATTTGCGGCGTGCTAAAGCGTTCTGGTCCCTGATGAGAGGTTTGGCCCGTGCAACACGACCCCGTAAGTTCATGTCATGTAATTCGCGGCGGACTGTGATTGTCGAAACAGGTTGGGGGAGGTGCTGATTGAGTTCCTCCGTCACTTGCGCCGCAGTGGCACGACGGTTCCGCGTGACAATGCGCTTTAATACCCGGCGTGCCCTGTCACTGATGCTTTTCTTCCGCCCACTGTTCCGCTTCCCCGATGTGGTTTTCCCGTGTGTTGTGTAGGCCGTCATCACCTTCGACACTGTCCCTGGCGACACACCTAACACACTAGCCACTGCCGTCACACTCACTCCACATAACCGCGCACCAACAATTTGCCCTCTTTGAAACTCTGAGAGGTCTCCCATTTTACACTACCTCCGTCTGCTGCAGCCACTGCACACTCCTGTTCCACGACGCCTGACGTAGTATGGAGACCGACCTAACACACCACCACCAGCAGTCCGGCGCTGCGGTCGCCACGACACCACTGCCAACCCATACATCTGACGTGTTGCCAACTACAGGTGTTTCCATTATTCTGATAAGCATCTGTATATCTTCCATTTATTTGTACTACAATATTTCCACATTAAAAGTCGATGCTTCCTTCACAGTATTTCCTCTTATTTCAGTATGTCAATACTAAACACAAATCTACTGCTGGGTAAAACTACAGAACAAACTGTAAAAAGCTATCAATAATACTGTTCCTAAATGAATGCCCGAATGTAGTTTGACATTCTGCTGATATTCTACAAGTACAGCCAGCGTATTAGCAGAAATTACACGTGTTAGAACTGCCATAATAGATATTACAATATGTGGAAGATGTGTTTGTTCTAAGGTAGTGCATTTAATCACGCGCAAGTGTTCAACGTTTTGTGGGGCATACAATTAACACGTTTCATATACAACTTTTACATTCTCGGAATTCTGAACCTATGGGCCCCTTTACAAGGAAGAAACCACCTGCATTTAAAAATAAACTTTTTGCTTTAATTTATATAAATTTAATTACTGCTACATTAGAATAATTTTATCCACTTATTGATATTTTGATTTGGAGATTAGGGTTGGCGGGACAAAAGTTCTACGACCCCGAGCCGGATGAACCTACAAAACGGCGAATGTTTGACAGGATGGAGAGTAATCGAACTTAAAGAGAAGCCTCCGGTTGCAATAAGAGCTTTTCACATACTATCAGCAGACGAGCAATGTCCGTGGTGGAACTACAGAAGACTGAATTAAACGATTAAGGTACTAAAGGCAAGACCACAGAAATACAATACTGCTAGTCAACTGACCGCAATTAACATGATATCACAGGAACACTAATATCCCATCAAACTGCTCCGGAAGCAAAATACACTTGATCCGAATACATGGAAGAACTCCAGTTTACAGGAATCAGACTTTTTTTTCGTGAGCCTTACATGTCTAAGGAAATCACACTCCACACCAAAGTGGTATCTCACTGTTTATTGAGATAGGCGACTCACAAGCTACGAAGAAAAATCTCACACATGTCGAATATTACACCATTCATTACCTACTGAATGGGTAATCCATTTCTCCACAGCACTAATGTTCTCCACGTATTTCTTGATTTGTTTCTTAAAATATGGACTATTCACATTGATCTGTCAGGAGGACTGAAGTCCAATGGTGAGCACTCCTAGAGAAAGGGATGGAGAAGGTGTTGTCCTGGGTACCATCCCAACATTCTCCCGCCGAATCCGAGGAAAATCCTGAAAAACCTTGACCAGGAATCGAACTTGCGTGCCTCCTCACTGCCGACTTGACTGAATTCGAATTTATTTTAAGACCTTTAGGCAACTATGGCTCAGGTCGTATGGATGATGGTGGGATGAATTGGTGAAATGAAGAAAGTGGAAGGAAACGGGAGCACCCCGAGAAAACCCACGCACACGGTGTTTGTCCACCACAAAGCCCACATGGCATGAGCAGGGATCGATCCGACGATCCCTAGCACCAGAGGTGAGCGCTCTACCAACTGAGCCACCATGGCCCCTGCCGATGTGAACCACTGGACCATGAGGTCTGGGTACAACCAACATCTATTCAAATTAAAATCATTACATCACATCTATCTGACCTGTAGAGTATAATGTACATTATCACCCGATCTCTCCCTATACAAGAAATTTCTCATTGTATAAGAAGAACAGGAGAGAGCAGATTTAATCGTTTGAAATGAACTTTGTAAATCTTTTCAAACGAAATATGTTATTTATCTTATAGCTTTCACAGACTGTAGTAGAAACTCTCAGTTTCGAATTAGGCTCTATTGGATTATAAAAGTATTGTGATTTAAGTAAATCTGTATCCAGAAGTATATCTCATTGTACCTAAATTTTCCAGTTTTAGACCTTACGTCTAATAAAACTATTTTCCTAGCTTGACTTACCTGTGATAGACAAGGTATCTTGTTATGAGAGTTGGAAAGAACGGGTAAAGACAGTATCCCATTGCCAGCATGTATCCCACTCCTTCATACAGCACTTCAAAGGAAGTGAGGAAACTTTCTTCAAACCAAAGGAAGTCTAATCCATAGAATATTTGAAACGCCGCCGACACGAGTAACGTAGGGCTGAAATTCCCAGGACTATCTTCAATGTGTTTCAAAACAAGAGCGATATTGATCACAATCTGAAATTAAGAACAGTTACTAAGAAACAACACATTTTCCTCGATAAATCACATCTGGGCATTAAACAAAGCGTAACATGTATCTACTGTTATTTCATACACTAGTCAATAATGCAAAAGGAATGTAGATACAGACTTCCTTTCATGCAATTAATCCAAGTATGTCGATCGGAAAGAAATATCTGTTTGCGCATCGCACTTGCGTATAGGTCAATGGACCCGATCGATGCAAGGTCAGCCAGCATTCGTCACCGGTTCATCATACACAGTTTTATCGCACTAGTAGCATTTGTGTTGGTATTGTGCGAGTATGAACAACACAAAATCCGGCTACGTATCAATTCGGATAAGTGATTTTATTTCTAAAATAAACAAAACGCGACTATATGAAATCTCATGAAATCAAGATAGTTCATAAGTTATGGGTGAATAATCAGTATGGAGATGGTGTTGAATTTTTAATGTTAGACGGGATAGCACCTATAATGATGACATTACTGCATGGGTTAATAAATTCAACAAACAGAATTGACATCACACACTTGACGAAAATCACGATGCACTCAGTATGTTTCTGAATATACTGACGGCGGAGGTAAGAGACAAAAAAGAATCCAGGAAGTTGTTACATGGTACCAAAAGCGTGAGTACGTACAAAGAAACAGTGTACAGTGTGTATGATGTAAAACAAAAAGTTCCGTTCAGAAATCTGTTATTATTTTTACCTATAAAACGGGTGCTCTTCTGCATTTTCGAGATTTTGTTTTATTACTTGTTTCTCCCTAATTTGTCAAATAAAAAACCTGCTAAAATGAAACGATAATGATAATGATAGAACCTAACTTTTTAGTAGTGCACACAAAATCATTTACAATTAAAATCAATCGTTTCAAAAAGATGGAGATTCGCTAATACACTTTTACCAAGTCACGCAAGCCTCCCTAGTAAAAGGTTATTCTAGATTTACATCTTCTCGTGCTATACACATAAACGGTATGCGTATTGTATCTATCTATTTCAGTTTGCTCGTGTGTATGCGTGTCAGGCATGTTTCATTAATAAAAAAAAAAAAAAGTCCGAACTTTATACTAACGCAGAACTTCCATCATTCTTGGTTTCCTCTCATCAAAAATGTTTTCACAACGACATATTGTTTCACTTGTTTAATTGTAATTTACGTTTGGAACAATACTATAACGTACGAGGGGAGGCTGAAAAGTTCATGAAATCACCAAGAAGAAATTTACCTGGAAGAACCATTTTAACACACTATTCAACGTATTCCCCCCGAAGCTCAATACACTTTTCACAACGATGTTGCAACATTTCTAACCCTTGCAAATAGAAGGTCTTGTCCTGCTGTGTAAACCAGCCCTCCACCTCCGCAATGAGTGCCTCATCGGATGGAAAATGTTTGCCTTTGAGATGTTTTTTCAGATGTGGGAAGAGATGATAGTCGGAGGGGGCCAGATCAGGTGAGTAGGGTGGGTGAGGTACACAGGTGAAGCCCAGATCCACCAGCAATTGCATGGTTTGATGAGCCTTGTGGGAGGGTGCATTGTCCTGGAGAAACTGAAAACCCTTGCTCACTTTTCTCCTACGTTTTTTCTTCAGAAACTCCTTCAGCTCAATCAAATAGTTGGAATAAACGCCACCATTGATGATTTCACCCGTTTTAAGATATTTGATAAAGATGACACCGTCCTTATCCCAAAACACCGATGCAAGCACCTTCCCAG
>JAGDQP010027444.1:0-23630 GCA_022664845.1 Lepisma saccharinum
ATTAGGTAACACCACCTTGTTTAGGTAATTGCTGAAAATGATGTGTGTTCAAATATCTTGATTTGTATTCCACGAACATTAAGGACAAACTGTAATGACCGAAATAATCCATCTCTTTTAAATAAAAAACACCTAAATTCATGTCCACTTTATTCACAATACTGTGTTTAGTGTGTAAAATATAAATGAAGTTACTTTGTGAAGTACTTATATTATATCAAAGATGGGGCAAGCGGAGTTAATATATTTTTGCAATTCCGATTTCTTTTCTATGACGTGCATAGCATATATAAGGCAACGTTATGTTACAACTGTCTTACAAAGTTCAGTACATTAAATTTGTACAGCTAACTTAAAAAGCTAGGGAGACAAATTATATCAGGTTTTCCGAGTTTTCGTGGCAACGCATATTTCCTAAGAACAATTCGAGAACATTCAAAGGTCATGAATAAATTAAGTGAAAATAGTGTGACAAAACAAAGTACCTGTTCGTGGATAAGGTAATTAAACTAACGAACATTGAAAATCGGATCCATATACTACGTAATACATGTAACAAAAATGAATGGGTTCGCGCACAAACAAAGGTACAAGATATAGTCAAGAGTGCGAAGAAGATGAAGTGAAAAAGGGCCGATCACATAGCTAGACGAACAGATGGAAGATGGACGACGCATGTACTACATTGGATTCCCACAGAAAACCGAGATGACGTCCAAATGCAAGATGGCAAGATGAAATCACGCGATTTTCAGGAGCTACATGGATGAGGATAGCAGCAGACCAAGATATGCGGAGAAAAGCGGAGGCCTTCATCCAGCACTGGATAGAAAACATATGAATATGATGATGATGACGACATGTAACAAAGCTCTTTTGTAAAATTAACTTCAAAATTTGTTAAAATGTTCTGTCTTGGTTTTGGAGACTCGGAGTGGCAGAATACAACCCTTGGGAAGAAAACGATACAAATTGCTCTTACATAACTCCTAAACTACTCAACGTGTCGCTCTTTTTTGTTATAATTCTCACGTTGTTGGAAATGTAAAAGGTGATCATAACTTTCTCTCTACAAGTAGCCCTTTTTGCATAATTCTAGGATAAAGTAATTGACTTCTTTTTGCACAATGGCTGAGGCAGAATATGCGATAAATGTTCAAATGAAAATTGTAGGAAAATCTGTAAGCTTTATTATACTCTATATATTGTTATCATGCATGATCTTACAGTTACATAATATATTCGCAAATGTTGTTGTT
This sequence comes from Lepisma saccharinum, assembly GCA_022664845.1. NCBI lineage: Eukaryota > Metazoa > Arthropoda > Insecta > Zygentoma > Lepismatidae > Lepisma > Lepisma saccharinum. The sequence goes on from JAGDQP010027444.1 coordinate 1,260, forward strand.
TAAGCTACAAGAGGGAGTGACTGCTCTGTGTGGAAACTCACGGCCTGAGATAAAATTTTAAACTTGAAAAAAAAAACTGTACCTTTTAAAAATTTATTTCACACGATTATCTCACCAATCTGTAGAAAATTCTCAAACATCAAGTTCCGGATTGACCTGCCATTTTGAAAAAATAAAAATAAACGTATGTCGTATTGAAAAGTTTAAAGAAAGAAGACATTTAGAATAACAAAGTCAAGCCAACGGGGAAATGTGTGTGGGATTACGCCCAGTGCCGGTTTGGATTCTGAGTGAAGCTGTTGGATATTTTAATCCTTTTCTTGAAAGAAATAAAATTTCATAAATATAATTTATTTTAGTCTGTAGCATTACTGTCTGTCAGTGTTCAATTCGCACGCTTATGCTCTGCTGGGATGAAGTAATGTCATCATATTCATCGTATTCTTCTTCTTCAGAGCATCTGTCTGTCACATCATGAGAATCATCATATTCAGAGTGTTCACCAATAGAGAACTGGGTCTTACTGCTTCCAGAGCCTGCACACTGAGTAAACATGGAAGTAGACTCACGCCCACTTCTTTTACACTCAAAGTTCCTTTAACACGCTGTTTTACAAGTTGCACATGACTATTGTCTTTTGTAATTGATATTGGAAGAAGTTTTCCACTCTCTAACTTCCAATCCCATTCTGTTGGTTGTAAATAAATTCCGTTGTCCTGCAGAACTTGTAGGTATAAACGTAAGGATGGTTGACAGACAGTCCCTGAGTAGCTTGAAGAACCACCAAGTTGAAGCTGCCTAGCTGTTGTCTTTGTACATAATCTATGGCTAGCGTTATCCAGACTTACTTTCTCCTTAGCCTCCTTCATTGCTAGTAAAAAAATGCCTTCTCCAACTGCATCATAATCTGAGGTGGATGAAGGATTATTAAAAACGACCATTTCACGACGAAGAACAGCATCAGCACCCAAACATGTATACAGTTTTTTTTTCTGAAATAGAATCACGTCCTGCAAAAGCATGAAGAAACAATAAATAGTTCTTAATATCACCTATGCTGCTCTGTACTTTCTTACCCCTGCAAATACGATCTACTTTGTTTTTCGTTCGAGTAAGTAACATTCAGATTTCTGCTGTAACATGTGCAACCAAAAAATACCAGAAGGTTGGATCTGTTGTAATCTCAGTGGCTTCTGAAACAATACTTGTGTCTGTATCTTCAACAGCTTTGTGAACTTGCCATCCAGCTGCCTGAAGTTCTTCGTACTTGAAAGGAAGGAATGGTGGAACACAAAGATATTAATAGTATGGTCAACATTTATATCAACCGAAATCTTGCTTATTCAACATCTTTTATGCTGGAACCTCCTTCATATCTATCGAATACAATATGACTGCTCCAATAATGCTGAATCATAAACATACTAGTGGCATACCTAACTGAAGTTTGGTGGAATATTCTATACATAGAGAAGATAAAGATAAGATAAAATTAATTGTATGGGCGGTAACAGCACTATGGCTTACGCCCGTCCCGATACGGGGGAAGCCCCTTATCTTTGTCACGTCTATGCATAGAGAAAGCCCTCATCAATTACGAATGCTGCTTTCGGTGGAACTTGTAACTCGTGTAGTGATGCTTCATCCGAAACATGCACAAGATATCACTGTCCCCATTCTTACAGAAACGCAATCAAACAATGATGTTGGCTGAGAGGGTGACACATACGCAAAGTAGTTAGCTAACTTTACATCCGTTCATGTGATCCACAACATCCTATAGAACAGTTGATGTGGTTCGATCACAACATGTTCGTTATTGACTTCCATAGATTTATTTATGCTATGCAAAGAACATACTGTGTCTTTACGTTCATAAAAAAAAACTCTCTAAACAGTTTACGAACACTACTTATTAGAGATTACAAACCATTTTCCAACCTTTAATCACGGTTTACTGAGTTTTTCTGTGTTTACTGTAGTTCACATTATCTACACTTCGTTTTGAGACCACTTTTAGTAAATTTGCCAATATTAAATGAATGTTTTGTGCATAAATTGAGTATCAGTGCACTAGAAGCGCATAGGTTATGCACTAAAATGTGACGTAGTTCATATCAATTTCACGAAAAGTTTATATATTATGCACTAAAAACGTTCTAAAACTGTAACATATTGTGAACTTTAAGTGTATTTTGATTTTCAGTGTAATAGTTACAGCTTTCTCAAGTTTAAAATTTTATCTCAGTCCGTGAGTTTCCTCACAGCGCAATTACTCTCCTGTGTACCTCAAACAATGGGATGTTTGTAGCTATATTACGCAACAGTAAGACCATAAATTCATTATATACATATACTTTATAATAATACAGATTTTTCTAAAATTCTTATTTGAACGTTTTTCACATTTTCTGCCTCAGCCAAAGCATATAGTTTAAACAAAACCAATTTCAATTAGCAATGAGCATAATTTTAAGTTTATCCTGAAATTATGCAACAAGGACTACTTCTAGAGAAAAAGTTATGATATGCTTTTACATTGCCCACAATGTCAGAATTTTAACAAAATGAGAACGACGACTTTACGTTTGGTGGTTTAGGAGTTACGCATATTAAACTACGCGCAAGTGTGGAATCCAAGATGGTGGTTTCTTTTTCAAAATGGCGGGAAAACTGTAACTGACACAATATTATAATGAAAACAAAAACAGAACGACCCAGCAAGCCGAGCAACGTCGGGCAGGGAAGATCCTGACAAAGAGACGACATCGGCGGCTGTGGGCTGGTCAGGGTTTCACCTTTATGGCGGCAAGTGGGGGGGGGGGGCGACGGCGGCCCGGAAAATGGCTCGACGACGAAACGTCATTCATGGGTCGGCGCCGATCTTCCCCGAACTATTTCCCGACTACTAGTCGAGGTCCCGACGGCGCGGCGGTCCGACCAAAATCCCGTCTTTGTCGGCATTTGACTTGCTGGGGACGCTTTAATGTAGAGTGGTTTAGAAGTTTTACGTAATAAACTAAGCGCAAGTGTGGAATACAAGATGGTGGATTATTTGTTCTAATGGCGGAAAACGCGCAATGGGATGTTTTTTAATTTTCTTGGGGATACTCAGAAAGGTTCACTTAACACTTTCCCACTTGTCCCGCTTTGTTAATTTCGGTGACTGGGTTTGGCCTATTTTGGGCCTTATTTCAGTGTGTAAGTTCTGTGTTTACTAAACATCCCATGAAACTGTCCTGTCAACAAACGATTCGATAATGTCAGGTGAGTGCACCATCGTCTCTAAAGGTCGTGGGTTCAATACGAGTAGCCGACCATCCTGAAGGAAGTTTTTCCAGGGTTTTCCCTCAGTCACGCCACGTAAATGCCGGGACGGTACTTTAAACTTAGGCCCTGGTAATCCCCTTTGCAGATTCTTTTCCTTACTCCATCCCAACCTGAACCATAGATGTGTAGAGGCCATAAATAAATTCGAAATTCGAGACCACACCGAGAATGACACAGATGTCTGTGAATCCAGACGAGACCGAGGTTATATGCAGTCTAGTCTTGTTTTGTCTCGATATAAGCGAGCAACCGTAGCTCTGTGGTAGAGCATTGGCTTATCATTCGGGAGGTCATGGGTTTAATGCCAGCTGTTCTTCTAGGGGTTTTCCTCAGTCATACCATGAAAATGCCAGGATAGTACCATTAACTTGGACCCTGGCCGACACCTTCCCACCTTCCTCTCCTATCCCGGTCTGAGTATTAGATACCTGATGGCCATAAATATAATTTAAATTCAAATTCGTTTAGATACCATTCCTATTTCTAACATTAAAGAAAAACTCGTTACTAAAGGGTTCGAAATTATAAACTTTGGGGTCACTTCTATACCAGTAGGATCTGTAGCTGAGAATAGACGGGGATAATAGGATCATACATGTCTGAAATTTCAAAGAAAGGTTGGTAACATCATGAATTATTGACGGATCCGTTAGATACGTTACTGGTGGTAGTTGTATTAGTCTGTGATGGATTGGAAAAGATCAGCGATTGATAACTGCAAATAAACTTTAAAACAGGCAGATTAAAAAAAAAAAAAAAACAGAGCCCAATAGAAAACATTGTACTTTCTGGACTTGATGTTCTGTAAGTGATCCAGAAATATTTTACAAATAATCAGAAGATATATGAACTACTTTTAATCATTAGTGAACCAGAGTGCACATATTAGTTACTCTTATGCAAATTTAAGTACTATAAGGGAAAGTAATAAAATGGTGAATGATAAAGTTTTCTGCGTCCGAAGTTTGCTCAATCTGTCAAAATCGAACCAACACGCATTGCAAGCACAATTCATGGAAAGTTAATTTTAAAATCTCCATCAAATAGTTCTTTGTTATTGCCATGTTATTTAAATTGTTGGACTTATTAATTGTACGCATCGCCCATTTCCTATGAATCTGACCTGAGTGCGCTCTAACATATTCAATGTGTTCTTGATAGTTTGAAGGTGCGTTTTTAAAATAAATGATTGCTTTTGTATCTTGCACTTCTTACTTGTAAAACTGCGCATGTTCAGCTTCTGATGGAAAATAAATAATAATTCATAATTAAGTGTCAGTAACATTAATAAAATATTTTTACTATTTCGTAAGTAACAGATTTGTATCAATTTTATTATTTAGGATTCAGCTTGTTTTATCATGGAATTTCAATCTCCAAATACTATTTCCCTCTTTAAAAAATAGTGTTATGGAAAACGTGGAGACATATTTTCTAGAATGCTGGGTTGTTGTGTCTGGAACGATTGTCATGTTTGATTATCGTATTTTGGCCCTTGAACCGTTTTTACATCAAATTCCTGAAGTGTATATTAGAAGCTGTTTGAATGGACACTTAACGTGTCGTTCGTAGGATAAATAACAGAACTACAAGTACATGGTGTTGGTGATACTGTTGCTGGTGCATGCTTCTGTTACTGTTGTTTTAGGGAAGGAATGCATATGTGAAACATAAAAGTGTTCCGTCTTTATTATTATTTTTTTTAAATCAGTAAATGTTGTAGCTAACATCAAACAACAGATAAATATCTTTCATTCTGCAAGGGTCTACAAATGGTTGTTGCTGTATTAACAGTAATTTTTCTTCTTGTTCTGTTGATATCAAAGGCACATAAAAGGTAACACCCAGAATAATCTGACCACAAGATACAAATATTGCTGTCACTTAGAGTAATATTTCAACATAATGGGGAGTCAGTACTATGCTCTCGATTCTTTTTTCTTCTTCTTTTAAGTATATTTTTTTATTCTTGTTTTCCGACCTCTCAACATTCCTCCGAGGCTCATTCTGTTTGCTTTAGCTGAGACAAGTGGAACAGGCTTGTAAGAGCTGTCACGAACAGTCCTTAGAGCAACTTCTTCCCTCAAGTGGCTTGATTTTTTTATCCTTTCTGTTATTCTTAACTTACACACGCCGTTTCTCTATCTTTCAATGAGTGTATGCATTCTGTAAAAGCACAATGGACACAAAATGGCGTCAACACCTTCTGTTTGAATAGATTTCTCTTAAAATATATCTTTAGTATAACAATTTTTAAGTAATGTCACCGGGGTGATAGTCAAATTGTTGAAGAGTTAACCGCGAATACTAAAGAGGTTAATTTATATTATGAGCAAATCGTTTGATTTTCGTTGAGTGGAATGGTTGAATGGAAAAGTGTTAATATTATGGTTATTATTAGTTGGTGGTTGTATTATTACTAACTAGTAGTAGTAGTAGTGGTGCGCGGGTTACATAAACTTGGTATAGCAAATTATGACAACACAGATCGAAATCTGTCTAACACTAAAATGTAATAGTTCCTACAGAACTCCGTTTTCGAATATCGCATCGAATATGTAAATAACTAACAAGCATAGGAATAAGCTAAGAACAGTAGGTTAATCTGATTTATTGGTATTATCAATAAATCAAAGCATTTGAGTATGTTTGATTATGTAATAATGATTTCTGTGGCTAAATTCAACGTTCATACATTTCAATGCATCGATCATTCCAAATACACTAATATCACAACACTGATATTTGTACGTATTGAATATTTCGAATTTATATCGATATTACCTGCTAGCATTGCTTTGATAGATATATTCCAATTACCACACAACTAATTGTTCAATAGTCCATAATTAATGAAACCTTCATAGTTCCTAAAACATAACTTGAATCCTGAATATTCTGGAACAAAATGTACTTTCATTTGCTTCTTAAGACATCACATAGTTGAAGTATCAATTTGTTCAACCCTTGGAATGTAGCATAACTCATTTCATTCTCTCAAAAAAAGAAGGACTTTATTGCATTGACTCTGACGTGGCAAACAAGTCATAAATAATAAAATAATTTGTGCCATTCCGACGTTTTATTTACTTCATCATTTGATCAACTTTTTGCAGTTGGGGAAGATAACAGAGGTAGTAGTGTTAAGTTTGTGTTATTATATGTATAAATAAGAACAAAGAAATACAAAAAGTAGCCAAGAATATTCTTAATTTATTCAGGAATATGCATCTAGAATAGTGAGAAGAAATCCTGGATTATTCCAGAGCAATATGAAATATTTTTGGCCATGTGCGAATATCTAAAACCTAGGAATAAACCCTATTTATGTGTCTAACATATTCCAATAAATACTAATACCATATATTCCATCTGAATAAATTTACAATATTTCAAAATACACTCTAAGTGCTTTTCTCCCAAAACCATTTCAAAGGAATTATCTGACTGCTATATATATTAAACTATTCCACTGGCTACACTTGATATAGATTCATGATTACTATTGCCATCAAGGAGACATATTTAACGAAGCATTTTAGCTATACAACAGTGTGTTCTCAACATGAACTTTTGTCTCAAGCGTACCACGAACTTATGAATGCAGTCTAAACCAGTGTTAAAAGTTAGAATCTTAGTTCAAAGTATTAATTATGTTTTAGCAATATGACTAAAAAAATAACAACAGATAGGTAATATTTCAGAATACATTTTGTATTCTCTGGTCTGCTGTTGTTAGTGAATATGCACTGGGTTACTTTTAAGATTTTATAATGAAAAACAATTGTTGAACCTCGCTTTATTAAGAACCATCCTCAGGCCTGCCCGCCCCCACTTTTTAAAAAATTTTTCAAAATATTTCAAAAACTGAGAGCATTGTCAAATTTTTTAGAACATAGCGCACTAGTACTTACAAATTGCTATCAAATACAATGGACAGCGATCTCGAGATCTTGTCGATTGATGAGAACTGAGACTACAATTAAATAATAACGTCATAATCTTTGAAAACGTATCACTCATCAATGGACAAGATCTAGAGATCGCTGTCGATCCATTGTACATTTTCGGAAGTGCCTTTAGTTTTTGGAATATTTAGAAAAATGTTGAAAAGTGGGGCGGGCGCGAGGAGGACTCTTAAGTATGAAGAAGCCATATTTAAATTGTATGAGGTAACTTAATTTTGACTGATTGACTACGAAGAGTTAAAAAAAATGCCTGGTATTGTACTAAATATGTAATGATGTCTACAGCTCTAAGTTTTGAACGTTTTATTCCAGAGGATGAAACTATCCAGAGCTATTTAGAAAGATACCAGATTTTGTTAAGTTAATGATATTACAGATAGAAAACGAATTTTTTTACTAATGTCTTCGATTGGCCCTGAGAACTATAGTAGGATCAAAGATCTGGTTTCATCTAAAGCCCGGTCCACACTATCAAACAGTTAAGAGAAAAGCATTTGTGTTGATAGAGCCCACACTATACGATTTGTCGTTCATTTTGTTGTACGTCTTAAACTTATTTCTTGCAGATATTGTCATTACATAAAAAATAAGTATTGATATTCAGTTTCATTTAGTAGATGATGAAGTATTAAAATTTGTTAAACCAATTTTCAATGACGAGAAATAAATTTTTGATTGTTGAATTTAATTCTTTTCCATTCCAATTAAATTTAAATCATTTTCGATTTTACAGCTTAAAAAGCTTCTGAGTTTTCGATTTAAGATTATATAATTTTCGATTTCTTGGTTAAAAAGGTTTTCACTGAAATAGAATTCTGTTTCCGCCTTACTCGAATAAAACTCTTTTTCAGTTATTTTGATTAAAATAGCTTATGTTTTCATTTTTTTTTTGTCAAAAATATAAGTTTCAATTTTTATTGAAAATTCAATTTTCGAAATATAGAAACCAGTTTGGATCTATCAAAAATCGAATTTTCATTTCCCAATTTCAAAATCGAACAACTCTATCTAAACATTTGCACAGAAAAACGAACACACTTTAATGGTTTCTTCACCGCTGGAAGCCAAAAACTGAATAAAAGACTGAACGAAGACTAATCGAGCGTCCACACTGTCAGACAAGTTTGATCAGATATTTCAATTGAAGCTATTTTCATCCCACTTTTGTCTCAATCTTCAGTCATCGTTCAGTTCCAAGACTAACATTTTGTCTGAACGATTTATTTGTTCAGACGCCTTGTCTGATAGTCTGGGCTAGGCTTAAATCTATATCTGAAAAGCGTTTGACGTCAAGACAAATTATGTGATTAAGAGTTACAGATTAGGACAATTATTATAACAATCAGGTCAGTCAATATCGTGTGCAACAGGTCAACAAGTGCAAGTACAAAAATATTTTATGTGATGAGCAATTAATATATATTAGGCATTAGGGATGATAATGCTGTGTTGGAGGAAGAATTGACGTTCCAAGAATGTGCAAACATTGTGCAGCAGTATGAGTTTAAAAGAAAAAGGATTTTTTTTAAAAACACGCTTTTTAAGCAAAGAAAAATGGACTAAAAAGTAAAAAAATAATAAATTTATGAATCGGAAAATAAAAGCGTGGGTGCTCTTAGATATTATGATTTTATGATAAGGTAAGCAAGAGTACCCACGCTTTTATTTTCCGATTCATACATTTATTATTTTTTACATTTTAGTCCATTTTTCTTAAAAGAGTGTTCTTTAAAATTCTTTTTTAATTTATTTTATTTGTTATTCTTTTCGGGATATTTCGGTATTCATACTTTTTCTCCAGCTAATATTTTGTGGCCCAAATCCTAAAGTGTTCTGCAACCAGCCAAACCCAGCCGCGGTGCAGGCTGGTATTTATTTTAGGATAAAAAGTATGTAATAAAATATTAAAATATGTTTTTAAAATATATACACACATAGAAATATAAGAAAGTAACAATATAATTTTGTAGTTGTCACCCGACTAACGTCGCTGTGCAAAATTTCATCATTATATGACGTCAGGAAATGAGTTAAATTAACGTTGCAAGATTTGTACCAGAGATGAAACATGATTACAGAGTAAGTTAATAAAAAGGGTGTAATAAATGGATCATGATATTAGGTATATGACCAAGAACCTACAGCAGACTCATGTGTAAAGAAACAAGGCAACACTATTTTTCCAGAACAGGAACAGAAAAAGTTATCATTCAAATAGTAGCCTTAAAAGTAAAGAGCGTAGTCAACATCCTACTAATAGATGGCAATACCGTTTCAAATTCCATGGAACGGACAAATGTCTAGCTATTGGTGCACGATGTAGAGCAGCATGGTTCACAGTCTGCTTGGCAGTTTTACAGTTTAACATTTGAATTCAACCTACAATAAGCTTAGAAGAAAAAAACGATCTACGAGACCAACAATTATTCATTACAAGCATACTTGTGTAATTGTAGCAGTTGATTCTTAACATCAAAATAACCATATTATGTTATGTGGTCGGAAATTTGGGCCGGGAGATCATCCTAGGAAGAAACTGGTTGTACACTATCTATGAGGGTCGTCCAGAAAGTGAAGACGATTGGGCGTAATTAGTACATAACTAAAGATATCACTACAATACTTTATTTACAATGTTATTATTTTCCTTACTCTATTTTCCATTGTAGTCGCCGTAGCGGTCGAGGCATTTATTGTAACGAGGAACAAGCTTATCAATACCGCTGTTATACTCTTCTGTCGCCAATGACTTGAGCCAAGACGTGACTGCTTCTTTGAGGTCCTCATCATTTACAACCCACCTAAAAATTGCCACCATACCCAAGGTGGTCTATGACAATTTCATATAAGAGAGATCTTGAAATTTCCGGGAAAGATTCATGCAAGGTGCTCAAAGTGAAACACCTGTTTTCCTGATTTTTTTCCCAAGTCTTTCTTTCAAATTATTTGTAACGAGAGATCACTCCGATCCTCGTCGTGCACATTGGTTCTTTCTTGATTTCTTGATTGGAAGAAGGGTTTTCCAAGACAAGAAGGAAATCTCTAAGACACCACGGATTTTACACTTGGCGGAATTTTAAATAGACGCCACAATATTGACACACTGACAGGAACAACAGACGTGACCGCTCAACAATGAAACTCAGCTCACATTGAGGCGGGAAGGGGAGCTGACTGACGCACAAGCAATAGCGGTGGTGGGGGATCTGCGCTAGGCGTGGTGCACGACGTTCTTTAATTTTTGGACGAACCTGGTGAGCAACTTGCAAAGTTGCAAAGAAAGGCTTCCATACGTAAATAAACATTGTTTCTGTATTCTGGACAGTGAAGGGAAAACTACGAGCTGTAGGGTAATTGTCAACAAACTAATAATTAACTCTGGAAATGAAACCTTCCCCAGTGAATCACCAGGACCATGGTCATAAACAACTTTACACCATGTTCACGTACAAGAAACTGACACTTAACAACATTTAAGAACGCGTAGCTATGGGATGGGACTCTTTGTAGATTGGTCCCATTTCCAATTTCTCCAAACATTTCCTTACGAAGTTTCGTTTGTTTCGTAGCTTGGACGTCATTTTTAAAATTCAAAGTACGTGTGTTTTAAAAATGCACATATTTGGTCTTGTTCGACATTTTCCAACTATTTCTCACTATATTGGAATAAAGCTATACGGAAACATGATTTGTGATATTTCATTTCCATATTTTTAAAATCTGGCAGAACTTCCTACGGAACGGAAATCGAATATGCAAATACTTGATTAAAGGTCAATTGCATTGAGAGAATGTGAAGAGTAAGAATTGAAAGTGTAATATTATCTGCATCTCTCATCATCCTTCCGAAACAGTCTCAAGATTCCAGGTATCATGACATGCAAATTGTTCTTCTCTACTTTTTTTTAATGAAAAGTTTCTGAGGGCTTAAAAAGTATTAAACATGAAAACATATGAACTTTGTACGGCTGATGACACAGATCATAGTATCACAAGAGGTGTAGAAAAATATGATAGAGGAACGTGCTTTAGAACACATTTTGATTTCATCATCAGCAATTTTCTTTTGACTTGTTATGTAAAAAAAAAAGAGTCAGTAAATAAACAAACAAAATAGAAGTGGAAAAAATAAAACAAAAAGTAAACAATTACTGACAGACAACGCCATGTTATTACAGGGTGTATCCTTGCCATGTATCTAATCCATTTTTCTCAAATGATAGAGGGAATGGTACAACAATCGTTTTTGCAACTTATTTGAGCCCAACCCATCGACAAACACGCTTATGAATCACCTTTAACTGTCTAAGAGAGGAAAATGAGGGTGAGAGAGCGTAAGAAAACTATATCCTTATTCAGAGCTGAATAACATTTAGATTGTATTTTTCGTAACAATTAAACTCATTGTTTTTATTATGTGAATGTGTGTGTGTGACAGAGAGAGAGAGACACAGAGAGAAAGAGAGAGAGAGAGAGAGCAATTGATTATACTATAATCAGAACCAATTACGTGTACGTCAGGAAAAAGATGACTGTATGAAATATGCATGTATGTGTGTGATGTATATACGTATCCATCTATTTCAACCTTAGTAATTTCTACCACCACTAGTGGTGTCCTCGATAGATGAGTGGTAACGCTCGCTGCTATACAATTAAGGCGTCTCGGGTTCGAGTTCGATGCCCGGTAGGAACATAAGTAGTTTGGAGCTCACTTTAACTTGTAGATCTCGTCCTTTGAAAGTCACGTTCATGTCACGGGAAGCGATGGCAAACCACCCTCGGTTCACATTGTTCAGTTTATTGACCTGCTTCCGAGCAGAACTCCCATCAACATCTTCACCAATACTGTTCTTCCAAAAGCAACAGATTCTTCAAGCAAGATAACCCCTCTTCCTTAAAACTAAGAAGAAGTTCTTGTTCTTCCACTTCATCTTTCACCTTCAATAGTACCGTGAACTACATCCTTCATTGTATAATTTCTGTGCAGCCAATCTTATAACCAGTATTTTTCCTATTTTGTCTCCAGTATCGTTCTTCTTTCCCGTTATTCTCTTTAACACTTTGTTATTACCGATGATCTGTGTCTGGCTGACTTTGTTCTTAGTCTCTTCCATGTCCACAATTCGAAGGCTTTCAATTGCGCTCCATATAACGCAATACTCCATACAAAACCTTTAGTCAAACTTTTTCTCAGTATTTTGTTTATCGATCAACACAAAAGATCCTGCTTCTATGTGAATGCGTCTTTTTGAAAATTGCTATTCTCTCCTTTTGTCTGTGCACCTCATATCATAATTTATAATACTTCCCAATACCTGTTCTACGAGTAATTTTTTTTCTTCCAATATTGTTGTTTGCTATGGTTCAAGTTTTTTTTAATGCTCGTTCCTGTCCCCAACTCCTGTTATATATTAAGAAATATAACTTTTATTCTCCATTCTCGCTCACCCCAAAAATTAAGCAACAGTGATTACTACGAATACTAATCCCTAGATCGAACTAATGATCTAGAAGAGGCCTTTCTTTCAATACAAAACACAATACAATAAAACTCCATTAAAAAGGTTTTTATAACAAGAGCGTACAATACTGGAAACTCGCAAACAGTTCAAATACAAAATTTAATTGATGATCTTGCGTATTAGCATAGTTTAATTTGCGTGCTATTTTACAGCCGCTTGTCGAGTGATAGGTCCTCTGCCTGATAGGTATACAAGAAATTCCATTTCCTTCACACGTTGCTAAATAAAACGAAAAAAAAAAAAGAAGTATTGCGCGGTACCTGAGCGCAGTAAACGGGACATTTTATGGAGGCTCTACTAATATATGATCTGTGAAGGGACCGGACTTACTGTATTTGTTACACGGTAAAGTGTAATAACCAAACGAATCTGAACAGGGTCTTTACCGTATTTACTTGTTACATTATCTGTGAAACTTTAATCTTCTGAGTTTATAGCACCTTAAGGCGTCACGTTTAATTCTTTCATAAAATTAACAGAAGGAATAAAGTAGGTAGCGGCCAGGACTTATAGGTACCATTCAGGCATTATCCTGTGAGAAACTAAAGCTGAGAGAGGATGGACGGCGCCAGCAGGAGTCGAATCCACGCGACTCTCTAGTGCTTATCGGAAGCCAACTACAGCAATCATTACAGCAGATGGGCTGGGTACCTTACATATTTTCTTTGGGTTACCATTTTATTAGGGTACCATATTTGTTTTAAAAAATGTGTTGCTACAAAGTATTAATTATTATTCTGTTTCATCAGATTATTTCGTGTTCTTTCTTCCCACCTTTTCCAAGATTTCAATTCACAATATTAGGCGTTTCGAAAAACAAATGAATCACTTCGCATTGCAAAATCTTAGGAAAAGAAGTGAACAATCATAACAATTAATAACTAAAAAAGGATAAGGAATTTAAAAAAAAACTATAGACTCCAGCCTTGAAAACAGAGTGAAAAATAAACAGCTTCAGTCCTGTCGGCCACATCGGTAGAAGGAATGCGGAGCGCCTCACGTTCTAGTTAATTGGTTGGATCACTTTCCTCCCCCTCTTCCATTCGTTTGGATGAACTGAACTAAACCTGATAGTCGACAGGAGATGAAAAGAAATAGAGTGGGGGGGATAACTTTCGCTCACGCTGCACCTTGCTCGAATTACTCCATCCTTTCCAGGTGTTGCAAAGTCACATAATTTGCAGCTGCATTGATCTCATTTTCAAGCAGCTTTATTTCTCAATAGACTGGTCTGGTTCCTATGGCAACAATTTTTAAGTGGTCTGTTCTTTAAATTGAAACATAAAATACAATTGTATTTTTTTACTGAGACCAAAACACAAACGTTTAACAAAATATAGTTTTGAATAAAGTTCAGATTTCTTAATAGTGAGCAAAAATTTTGCGAGATCTGTTTCTGGTGAATGGGTGTGTCATTGATTTCACAGATATGATTTCAGCGACCAGTGATTAAAAAGACACATGTAAGAACTTATTTGGTCAGTGACGCACACAGCTTAGTGCTTAGTAATTTCAAAACCACTTACAGGCAGAGCTGAAACGGGTCGCCGCGCCGGTTCAATCGAGTCACGTTTTAGACCGTGTTAATGCTTGGGACCTGGCCTGGCCCGGTGACCGGATTTTGACCCGGTTGCCCGGAGGACAAAGAAGAGTGTTTAATCCTTTCCTCATTATACACTGTTGCGTTTGAACAGGGTTTCTTTCAGGGGTGACCGGGATCACCCCCGGGGCACGAAAGTCAATTGGGTCAAGTTTTGGACTGAGTCGGACTCAGTTTCAGCTCTATTTGAAGATAAGATATGGAGAAAAAAGCACTTACATTTTCAGCTACAAAATTGTTTTAATGCACATACTGAGAAAGAAACATAATACATTTTGAAAAACATATCAACTCCCACATCCTATACCAATAGTGCTCTGGTGAATATTTGGACATTCAAAAGCCTCCGTGAATAAAGGTTAAAAAGTAAATAAAAGATTAACTTTCTGTATTATCAAAATCTTGAATGTTTTTAAATGTAAACTAAATAGAAGAACACAATGACTATTAAAAATAATGTCACTGAGGTAATTATTTAAGATTGTAGTAATATTTACGTTGCTGTGGAAACAGACTACCTATCTGTCGTCAGGAAAAAGGAAACAACTTTGTTCACCTATGCATATTTATTTTAAATCCAGCAAAATGTCGTTCAGAAACGGACATGCAAAGCAACCAGTGATTCTTCCAGATCCTCTCCCCTTTGGGGGGTGTCACTCTCCCAAATTCCTCGAGAGCACTCTCCAACTAAAATTTTTACCGTTAAAATCGATAAAAACCGTACAAAACTCCACTTACATCCCCAATTTTGACTTTACACCCCCAAACTGAAAATCCTGGAGGAATCCCTGAAAGCATTCCTCGAGAGCCTAGACAAGGCGATTACAAAGATTTTTCAACGGAAATGTATAGAGGGTTTGCAGAGAGACCAATGAGAGCCTCACAAAGGCACAAGAGATGACCCAGAAAACAATATAAAAAATGGAACTTCCACAATGCTTAAGAAATTTACATATATGGACAATATGACACGCCATAGAGGAGTTTACAACAATGTTCTGGGATAAGGACATATTTGCATACGTAAGACGTCAGAGACAATCTAGTCGACAGAAGACAGGACGGACCACTAGCTAAACAAGTAGATTCAACCCTAGTAGAGGTGAAAGCCCAGCAAACTCCTATAGTGAAGGAGAAACAGAGAAATAAATACGAGAATTGTAGAGGCAACGGTGAAAGACAAAG
The DNA here is from genome assembly GCA_022664845.1 of Lepisma saccharinum. Taxonomy (NCBI): domain Eukaryota; kingdom Metazoa; phylum Arthropoda; class Insecta; order Zygentoma; family Lepismatidae; genus Lepisma; species Lepisma saccharinum. The sequence continues at coordinate 16,868 of JAGDQP010027444.1, forward strand.
CAAAATTATTAAGTCATCGATTTTAACCAAGGAACCAACAATTTCTAGCGTCAAATGTGAACCTCGAAGTGATAACACTGGATGTCCCGGAATTGCTTGAATCTGAAGGACCGATGGCATCGGCGGCAATAATACATGATACTACAGGAAATGTAGTATGCAAAGGTGCTGAAAATATCTTTGGAAATCAAGAGGACGCAATATGAAGAGGTGCTATGGAGTACTTTCTTTCATATCCTATAATAATGCATCTATTGGCTACAGAAGCCAAAAATAATCCGTCTAACTTCAAACAGAAAATTTCCTCTCAACTCCTGAATAGCAAAACCTCGATTTAGATGTTCATATCATCCTAATAATGTGGACGTTAAAAGATATGTTCACATTTTGTTGTTCATAATGAACAGCTAGAAATCTTGATTTTAATACAAAGTAGTCGTTAATATCCACAGTTTTAATCATGATTGGAATTAGTCAATTAAACAATTTCGTGTAGTATTAAGAAATCATTAAGCTAGATAAAAATAATATTGTCAAAAATAGTAAAAAAAAAAAGTTTTCTACGGGATTGGTGCATAATTATTGGTCGATTTTTGCTAGCACAGAAGGTACATACGGCGTTAATAGTAGGTACACTTACTCCCCCTATACATACAATACTTTCCGTCTGCATAAATGTCGCCTCTCAATGCGGCATGAGTGGATAAATACCACGATGCCAAACTTTTTGTTGCACTGGTTCCGAAAATCAGACACTGCGTGAAGCACATCGTCATGAGTAATGTTATACCCAGAGGAAGTAATCCAAATTCTGATATATGAAAGAAATTAGGAAAGGTAGGTGAGAGAGAACTTCGTGCCTGAAAGCTTTAATCTGGTACCGAATGGACACATGCAGTCCCGCACCATTTGCAAGCTGTATTGTTCCTTGCGATTCGCTAGAGTTGACTGCTTCAGAACTAATTGCTGATGGCATTTCTAGAGCTGACTGAAAATTGTTTCCTCCCTCGGCAGAAACTTTAAGTCTACCTCTAAATCTACCTCAGTACAGATTTGGTAGTCCACCACACTGAGGACCAAACATAGTTCGGATGATGATCAGGTTCGGTATTTGGCATAAAGCCTCCCCTTGATCGTACAATTGTTTTGTTCAATTCAGTTTGTTGTAGAGAATCCACACTTCACCTACCGAGATGATGCGATCAAAAAAAAAAAAAAGCGATTTCCGTACATTTGTAGAGGCCAATCTTCCGGGCGACGAAGTTGTTATTGTTTGCCAGTTTTAGTAAAATCCAGATATCCAGTTTTTTCACTTTGCTAATGCTTACCAGGAATCTGAAAAATGTCGATACTAGGAATTCATCACTGACATCACGGAGTTTTGACTCGTTGTTCTTTCACTTCAAATCTAATTTGACAGAGCGGCCACCATTATATTCAATATCGCAATCGCCCAGTCTCAAAACTCAACAGACGGTTCACAACTTCATGTCCCAGTTTCGAATTCATGCAAAATCACTAACCTCATATCTGATTATTCCACGATGACTTGCACTACTGTTATCCGCCATACAATGCTTTCTTTCTCAGCACGTAGCTGCCTGAACATTGCATCTACCAGAACGTTGTCACGTACAGGTGGACACGATGCGGTAGCAGTTTTACAATGTGCACAAACTCTAACATATCCCTACACAATCCAAGCATATGTGTCGTGTGATGGAATTCCTGGCACAAAATCATTATTCTTCATTTGGTTTGAAGAACTAGCCCCCGTGCTTGCACCATGGGTTGCAGAAACTATTAGTTGCAAAACGCCACAATAGATTTACGAAAAATACTTCTTAGAGGGGGAGCTAGGGTGCCCTCTTATGAAACCCCCCAGAACTAAATGAAACGAGTATTTTCAGAAGCTTCAAACTGTTGTTATTCACATTAGAAATGTTAACACAAGAAAAAAGTGTTCCGAAGGACCAAAATCCAATATGGCCGCCAGCTACAACATACATTTTTAAAAACCATACCTGGGTTACTTATTTTTTTTAGAGAAAAAACTAACAACAATGGAATTATGAAACATACCTTGTTTTATTTGGTAAATAACAGACAATTAGTGAATAATATTGTTATGCGTATATTGGTCTACGTTTAGAAGAAAAAGAAGACGAAATCTAAAAAAATTCAATTTTTTACATAATCTTTTTATTTCTCTTCTTTCTTACACGTACGACACTGTTACTTGGAAGTCAAATTTACTACTGAAATGTTTTGCTACTTATCCTCCATCAACATACAATAATCTATGGTTTACACTTCCTTAGCTACGGAGAAAAAATATTATATATAAAATAAGGCAAATTTTGGCACAAAGCTTGAATTTATAAGAAAAAATATTTTGTAAAAGAAGCATTGGTACATTAATAGAATAAGACAATACATACATTATTGAAACATACTCAGATTTCTAAAACGATGGTCTCCTTCTCTAAAGGCATATTTGAAAGAAAATTTGACTGGCATCAGTTTTGTAAATCTAAAAATGAATAGAAATGAATGCATTAAACTTAAAAAATTACTTATTTATTGGAAATACAATAAAAGAAGAATGAATGATTTTCATTAATTGTGTGCTCTTAGTGGGAGATATCTTGAAAGAGAAATTGTAATCGTGGAAAAAGGATTATGGACATTATTAAGGTTAATTTGAAACGAAATAATGGATTGCATGAAAAGTTGGAAGGAGAAGGTACTATTCGGGTTTGCAGTACTCATCCTTTCTCCTATCCTATTCCAGTCTGAGCCATAGACGCCTAAAGGCCATAATTGAATCTAATTCAATTCAACACAAGTGGATCAAATCAGAGGATGATAATTAGCTGACCGCGGCATCCGCGAATTATTACATTAATGACAACAAAACAAAAATTGTAAAGTGTATACCGTAAATACAAAAACGTCTATCCAAACTTAACAAAGTGAGAAAATAAAAATATAAAAAACAGTGTAGAAATTAAAAACAAGATTAACAATATACTAGCATATTAGTGTACCGCTGCTCGAACTCCAGCAGTATAGAGTGCCTTGCATGGAACTCCAGGAAGAGACGCTCAAAGTGTGAAAGCGCGTGTGAGTGGTGGTGGAAACGGGGATTAATGTTAGTAAACATAGTGGAAACAAATTATAATCAGACAAACTGACCGAAGGTTGGGGAAACCGCAACTGCCGGTCGAAGATGTGCATACCAAACCTGCGAGTGAATGTGAACTGCATGAGTGTGGATAATCATCTAGAGGAAGAAGAGAAGAATGAAAATTTCATGCAGAACAGTGCATCCATCCAGGACTGACCAGCAAGCAGTTGTACCAGCTTCTCTTCTCCCCTTTCAGGATAGAATACAGCATGAAGAACAGCACAGCAGAAGAAGACCAGATGGCTACCACTGTAATGGGACAACAACAAAGCAGAAAGAAGATACCAACCAACGAAAACAGCAATTAATCTTATTAGTCTCGTTATAGGGTGTCACTGATAAGAAGAAGAAGCCATTCTCAAGCCTATGTGTTGTGTTGTCCTGTATTCGTCCTATATTGTCCTACGCGTAATGTATGTTTTTTTTGTAAAAAAAAAAGAATAAATAAATAAATAATAATAATAATAAAACAAATAATAGGTAGGGACCCCTCACAAACAAATGTTCCAACAATCCAGGAACAGAGACCAAGAGAACATTCTGGACGCCTGGTCAAAAGTCCGTCCCGCAACAACAGCTGTCTCGAACAGCTGGAACACAGGAAATTCTTGGAATGCCGGAACTCCGGAAATTCAACAATCTCTAGGGACAAACCTGCCCCAGGCTGAGAAGTACTAAGATGTACGTGTTGCACGACCCAGAAAGTGGACGACTCAATATGTGCAAAGCATGCAAAGAGGCAGTGGCGGTTAGGCGGTCCCCCAAATAATAAAAAAAAAAAATCTTAGTGGGAAATATCATGAAAGAGCGACTGTAATCGTGGAAAGAGGATTATGGACATTATTAAGGTTAATTTGAAACGAAATAATGGATTATATGAAAAGTTGGAAGAAGAAGGTACCATTCGGGTTAGCAGTACTCATCCTTTCTCCTATCCTATTCCAGTCTGAGCCATAGACGCCTAAAGGTCATAATTTAATCCAATTCAATTCAACACAAGTGGATCAAATGTGACGATGATGATTAGCTCAGTTTTCTACTTTGATCTGCTGTCAAGCGCAATGGCATATAAATAGTACTAGGGTGCAAATTTATAAATCGTACTGGCATTATGTACATCGATTCACACTTTTCATAGTTACTAATAAGGTTGTTCATGAAACAATTCCATCCAGGTTGCTTGTTTAATCCAACAAGCCGCATCAAATTAAAGAGTGAGTTGCTTCTCGAGGTTTCCGACAGTTTTTAAGTTCACTGAAATCCTCAAGCACGTTATTAAGGATACTTCCTCCACTTTTCTTTGGGTTCTAAAGTAAACGAATACCTCCACGATTAAAAGAACCACTCTGAATTCGTTGAACCTTTACCTGAGTGTTAGTGCTGATACTAGCTGTACTACATTGGATCCTTTCAATAGCATAGAATGTACTTAAATTTATGAGCGGGCGGATATATTTACATCTGTATTGTCAAACACATGCTGAAGAAACCTTTCACTATTAATTTTTGATAGTCCTGCACTGATGAGAGAGGTCATGTAAACATTCATGGTATGATGCGCAGACTCCAATGGACGATAATAGATTGAATAGATATTTTTACACATATAAAGGGTGAAGGGTTAATAACAGACTTGTTTGCATGGGCGACAGGAATAATCTTGGTCTTACAGTTGATATTATCACAATGCACTTCCTGTTAACTTTCTGTGATTCAGAAGCATTCTTCGTCTTCTTTGTCGTTACTCCATCCATAAAGACTTAAAATGAGATTTTGCCCGTCAGGCTTGCTATCAATGAAACCCGGGAGTCATACTTCAGTCATAATCCATCGGTCTGATGTCGGCTGCGGCTAATACTGTACTTAACCATTCAGTAGCAGGATCGGTTTTCCTGTCGTTATATCACTGATACATAATTTTATGAACCGTGTCCGAAAAGCAGAGCATATTTTTCCTTCCTGAAACAATTTAAACAATTATCCGATCCTTAAAATGCTATTACATTTTTTTTGTCTCTATATGACAGCCATCCTCTTGACCAGACATATGTTTCATATTTTAATTCATTCAGAATGTACTGGCATTTTCACCGTTTTATATGTACGTACATAACATAGAAAATAACTTTCCCAGTTTCTGTTTTGGTCAACGCGCGAGTTCCCTAATTGGTTTAGTTCTTGAAAAGTTTTTTGAATACTTTCTATGGTGCTGTACTTCTGGTACCACAAGATTACTCACAATAAGTCTGGCCCTTAACCTTTCACCCCATTTATCATTTCGTAAGTCAAATTTCTTGATAAGATTTTCCCTTATTTCTAAAACCACAACCATATGAAAATACTTCCTGTGCTCTAATGGGTCCAACACTAAATTATTTTCCACAAACGAAGCAGTTTCTTTTTGAATCGAACATTCCTTCTGAGGCCCTTAAACATGTTGAAGATGTTGAGCGATGAGATAGGTTATTGGTGTGCATTGAAGTATGATTAGCTTTGATACTAGTACGTCTTGTATAGTTGTGCCTGAAAGCGCTACGAATCCAAATAGTATTTTCTCCTTACAACTTTTGATGCAGCTCATCTTTTCATTTCAAACTAACCTCAATAACGTTCCTAATTATCTTTTCACTATCACAATTTCTCTTTCACGATATTTCCCATTTAAGATTACACAATAAATCAAAACCAACTATTCTTCTTTTATTGTATTTCCAATAAATAAGTAAATTGTTAAGTTCAATACATTCATTCCACTTCGTAAATTTTCACAAGATCATGACAAATTTTCTTTAAAATGATAACTGATTACTACGCTCTAACAGAAAATAATAAATATAACCTACAACATTATATCACATCTTCAAAAGTAAGATCTATAAAAAACTAAAATTACCAACTAAATTTAACTTCCAACTAATAGAAATATGACTAACCTTTTATGAGATTCTATTTACTCTTGCTGAGCACAGAAAATAGCTTGCAATTGAAGTACCTGGTTCCTTTTTCTACTTTTTCACTACCCACATAGCAATTTTGACGTGACTCAACCTTGCTGCAAGCTGGCATGCTATCTGGGTACGTGATATATATCACATGAAAAGGCCGCCAGAATACACTACCAATTCATCGCCTATTTTACTTGGCGCTACACATTAAAGACAAATCGTCATAATCATTGACAGCTCACAACAGCCTAAAGCGGAATAGGGCACACATAAACGATAAAGCATTGTTCGCTCGCTGGTACGCTTCATTGCTACCTCATTAGATAACACAGTAATTGTTCAGACATATTGATATATACATCATTTTACAGTTTATGAAACAGGCAACAACTTTATCTCAAACTTGTTTTTGATATTGTGAGTTTTAAGCAAGCTACACCGCAGAAAGTGTAAATATTAAAAGCGAAATAGCGTAAAAAATTGAAATTTCTGAGATTTTGTCTTCCTTTTCTTCTAAACGTAGACCAATATACGCATAGCAATAGTATTAGCTAATTGTCTGTTATTTACCAAATAAAGCAAGGTATATTTCATAATTCCACTGTTCTTAGATTTTCCTTTAAAAAAT